>JAEANM010023544.1:0-11342 GCA_017656035.1 Myanophis thanlyinensis
GTTTTTATTGGCTGTGAACCGCCCCGAGTCCTTCGGGAGAGGGGGCGGTATATAAATCAAATAAATAAAAAAATAAATAAATAAATGCCATTGCAAGACACCCAAGTATTGTGTCTGGGTACCTGGAGAACAAATCGATGTGAAATGCTGTTCAGTCCCAACTCATTCGTTTTAGTTTTGTTTTTTGTTACATATAAAATGTTTCCTAGCTGTTAAGTATTAAAATAGCCTTAGCTTAAAGAAATGCTAAAAATATTTTTCGCTGAAGTATTTTTGACTTTCTTTTTTCTTTGAACTTGGGGAATTGGCTTCTTTTCTAAAATCAAAAACTACTGATAGCTTTCATTTCAGTGTGTGGGAAGGTACCAACAGAAGAGAATATTTGTGACACAGGGTTGAACTGTGGTGTTCTTTGTGCTCTCTGAGCTTAATTGTTTGCAGATGTTTTTTGCTTGCAGATGTTTCATTACCAAATTAGGTAACTTTATCAGTACTAGAAGAGCATGGGGTTTACTCTTGTTTTATCAGTAGCTTGTATTATCAATGCTGGTGATAGTATCCTAGGTAGTTCCTTGATTGATACTTGATACTGTTAACTTGTTTATCTCAGTTGGGAGTTCCTTGAGTGGGGTATTTTTTTAACTTCTTGATTGTTAGTCTGGTGCTAATCTTGGTTTTTATTCTCTGCTTGTTTAGGTGTTGATTGCTGGCAAGGAAGTGTTTTGGTCTTTTTGTTTCCTTTCTGACTTTTTGATTGTTTCTTTTGAATGGCATGCACATGTTATTTACAGATAGCTTCCATGCCACGCTGCATTGAGGCAGTAATTGCTGCAAAAGTGGCCCAAACCAATACTGAGTACATATGCATACTTATACTTTTCAGAGGTCCAATATTATTCTATGTATGATCCTTGTTTTATTGATTGCATGTAATATTCTAATTTTCTGAGATGGTGGAGCTGGGGTTTTCATGAGCTATAATCCATAATCATAATCATCTCAATTATGACAAATCACAGCTTGAACTATCTTGCTTTGCATGTAATGAGTCTATCTCATATATTAGTTTCACCTTTTAAGTTGCCTTTACTGAAATAAATGAATTTTTGCACGATATTCTAATTTGCTGAGTTTTACCTGTATCTCTATGCATTTGCTGATGACTGATTTGTCTTGCATGCCAGGCTTCCAGGAATTATCTAGGGTTTGGGGATTTGGCTTGGTCTAGGAGAGTTTTCCAGTTGAAACTGTGTGTCAGCCCTTTCCCCAAATAATCATTTAGGAAAGCAGACTCTCGACTCCAATTGATTGAAGTGAAAATAATTTTTTACTAAAGATATTGGGTGCAGGAAGGTGAGGTGGAATCTGAAGTTCTTGCTCACCGATACAAAGAGCCAAACCCAATGTTCACTATCCCTCCTCCCAATATCCGGTCTGTTTCCATCTAATCCTGGATTGCTTTGATGTAGTGGGAAACTCTAAGCTATTTAAACTGCTGGAATTTCACACCCAGGACAAGCGGCCTTGAAAATTCCCAATATAACCAGTAGAAACAGCTCTGCCATTCTTCACATGTCAGCTCCCCCTCCCCATATCCCACCATTAGATTCACAAGTATGCATTGCCCCAAATGCCTCCCCCTCCCTTCTGTTCCACTTTGATGGCAAGATGCCAGCAAGGTGCCAGGCCAACAGTGGAGATCTTGACAATCTGGTTAAATCTGTCCATATGTTGTGAAATTAAGGAGTTTTCAATGTATCTTCTGACTGCTAGTTGTGTTCATGGATGTTCTTTGCTAATTTTCAGCCTATTTGTTCTACATAGTGGTTGTTACAGTCCGTTCACTGTATGTTGTTCATGACTAATGTTTTTTCTTCTGGATCTGCTAGGTTTTTTGGTTTAATTTGAATATTTTGGAAGACTTTAGTTGGTTTGTGTGCGCCAATGATGCCATGTGATTGTAATAGTTGGTTTCTGAGATGTTTTGGATGTGTGGCAGTGTTATCCTTTTCACAACTTGTGTTGGTTGTGCTATATTGGGTTGAGTGGCCAGGCACTTTTTAATGAAGTTGCATGGATATCTATTTAGTTGGAATATGTTATATAATGGAGACCTTGGTATTGTTTCCTTTTGCTGAAGTCCAGGGTTGCTGCAGTGTGTTTTTGCTCATCTAAGTAACGTTGTTACACAGCTTCTTTTGTTGGAAATTGAGTTGTGTTACTTTGACAGTGCAGCACTTGGTTGTGTGGGTAATAGTACGATAGACTTGTGTTTTTAATTTGCCTTCACTGCCTCTGCTGATAAGGATACTTAAGAAGGGTAGCATGTTGTTATTGTTTTCTTCCCTTGAATTTTATTCCTTTGCAGATGTGCGAGAAGGATAGCATATTAGTTTTCCTTTATATATACTTGAGAGTTGTACATAAAGTAAAAGGCAATTCTAAAGAAAACCTAAAAAAAAGAAAAAACAGAAAAAAAATAAAGAGAGAAAAAGATACAAGAAAAAATAAAAGAAACTATGAAATGTTTCTAACTATGAAATTGTGAAATGTATTGACTCCCATCCTTTTTTTTACAAACCTATTCAGCCCTCACTTGATCTACATTTTTTTTTCAATCCTGAAACTCACATATCATCATGTCATTTTTTCTTATGTCAGCAAAAACTCCACATAAGGTTCCCATCTTTCAAAAAAAAAAAAATTGAGGTCAACTTATTACTACTGATTTCTTTTAAATACAAATACCAATAATTAACCATTTTGTTCTGCTAACATTTGCTGAATATTAAGAATCCCTTGGGGCCAGAAATGTGCCAAGTTCTACTGAAATGGAAAGCAGTGATGTGATGAGATTTGATTCAGTTTCCTTTATCTTTGTAATCTGAGAAACATTTTGGCTCACAAGCACAAACAAACAAAGGGAAATAGCTCCCATTGGTTTGAGTCTGGCTGTTACCAAGCCAGGATATGGAAAATATAAGATTCTTTTCCTGTGGAGCCAGTCTCATTTTAAGTACCTGCTCCTAGGACTTTCCTAAAACCACACAGTATAAATCACAATGAAAAGTGAAAACTTCAATTACACATTGAATGCTTAGGTGAACCATACTTGCTCTTTAATGTATCATTTAGGCATCACCTCAACGAGATCATTTTGGCTTAGCGTTAACTGTAGGCTTTCGGTACACAGAATACTTGCCTTATATTTTAGGGATCTGAATTTTGGCTTGGGATGCTCCACTGTGGCTGGGAATTTATTGGAAAGCTTTAATGATATAAACATAGAATACAGGTAGTCCTTGACTTACAGCAGTTCGTTTAGTGGCTGTTCAAAGTTACAACATCACTAAAAACAGTGACTTAATACCGTTCCCCACAGTTTTTCAAACTTTGCAGCGTCCCCATGATTACCTGATCAAAATTCAGATGCTCGGCTGCTGATTCATACTTATGACCATTGCCGTGTCCCCAAGGTCATGCGATCCTCTTTGGCAACCTCCTGACCAGCAAAGTCAATGGGGAAGCCAGGTTCATTTAATAACTGGGTTACTAACTTATCAACTGCAGTGATTCACTGAACAACTGTGACAAGAAAGGCATAAAATGGAGGCAAAAGTCAATTAACAAGTGTCTCACTTAACAACAGAAATTTGGGGCTCAACTGTGGTCATAAATCGAGGACTACCTGTATAAAGAAACATGAACATGGGGAAACTTAGTCCAGTCAAAGAAGAAATTAATCAACCACGCATTCCCATTTTAGGCATCAGTGAATTGAAATTGACTTGGACACTTTCAGAAGATCATGTTACAGGTGCTCCTCGACTTACAACAGTTTGTTCAGTGACCATTTGAAGTTACACAACACTGAAAAAAGTGACTTAAGATCAATGTTCACACTTATAACCGTTGTCACATCTTCAAGGTGCGGTGACCAAAATTTAGACGCTTGGCAACTGATTTATATTAATGATGGTTGCAGTGTCCCAGTGTCATGCGATCAGCTTTTGTGACCTTCTGACAAATGAGGAAGCCAGATTCACTTAACAACCGTTACTAACTTAAAAACTGCAGTGATTCACTTAACCAGGTGGCAAGAAAGGTCATGGGGCAAAACTCACTTAACAAATGTCTCAGCAACATAAATTTTGGGCTCACTTGATATAGCGAAGGCATTATTTGGATACAATGGAGTCTGTGATGAAATAATGTCAATTTGATATCATGGTTATCAAAGTTTGTACTTCAACCCTCTGATGTAGAAGAAGAGACTGAAGAGTTTTATGTTCAAGTTCAATATATGAAATTAATGCGACGTGCAAGCAAGATGTGTTCCCTGTTACTGGAGACTGAAATGCCAAAGTTGGAAAAATAAGAATGAAGCAAGAGAAAGACTTATCAGTTTCTGCCAGTCAGTTACTATATACAGAAATATACACCAGATGAAGTAAGTACACAGAAATAAAATTTATTATTGGTACACAGAAGACTGGGACACAGAAGAGCACACAGAAAAGACATGGCTAGAGATTGACTCTGGAACAGATTGCAAACTCTTTGTGTGTTTCCCCTACATCAGTGGTTCTCAACATTTTCTTTGCCATAGTTCCTCTTTAATTACCCTTTGTGGCCACAGACCAGAGGTGAAATTCAGCAGGTTCTAGCAGGCTCGCTAGAACTGGTAGTAAATTTTCTAAGCAGTTGCTAGAAGAAATCTCCTTTTGGGTTGTTGTTGTTGTTGTTTTTTTGGTTTTTTACTTTACAGGGTTAATCCTGTAAGGAAGGCAGGAAATAAAATTCTGGTGTTTCTAGCCTAATCTTTATTTCTCTGCTTACAGAATCTGCCCATCCAGTCACAGACACACACACACCCCGCCAGCCAAGCCCACAGAACGGATAGTAAAAAAAATTAAATTCCACTACTGCCACAGAAAGATGAAGATTTAACTCAAGAGTTAAATCATAACATTTCTTCAACACTTCACAGACCCCCTGTGATGACATCATGATGTCTCTGGGGTCTGCGAACCACAGGTTGAGAACCACTGCCCTATATAATAACCAGTAGAAATAGTAGCGAGACCCTGATTCAAGTACATCCATGCTCACAGAAACTGCCTGGGTAACTATGGGCCAATAATTCTCTTTCAGTCCAATCTACCTCAGAAGGAATAAAGGTGGAATCCCCCATGAGCCCTGTCGGGATCGAACTAGAGTCTGTGTGCCGAGTTCGCCTGCAATACTGCATTTTAATTACTATTCACAATTCTGGGAATAGTCCATTTGCTCATGCCGCCCATGATTGAGGTATACATACCACATCCTCTTAAAATACAAAATATGCCCTGGACTCACAAAGGTCATATAACCTGGTTGTAAGGAGCTTGAAGAGTGGGCAACTGAAACAGCCAGTTGTTCTGGGAGATAGTTCAGGATGGCAGTAAATGAAGCCGGGCCTAAGCCTGACACTCTTCCTGATTTGCTGTCTGAAGAAGGCACCTGTCACTGACTGATGGCCTTGTAAATCCTCATCGTTTGGGCTGTAATGCTGTAAAGAAACCTGATGTTTTTGACAGAATGTTGTCATTATGGATTAAGCAGCTGAGGTGCTGCTGTGGAGTGAAAACTCAAGTCAAAAAAATATGTCACCAGAGTAATATTGATTTTTATTAGCAGAGCGATGACTTCTGGCCTGATAACCCATAGCGTCAGGCCTCATCTAACCTAAGGCAGACCTACCAAGGGAATTGGATCTCTGCTGCCTAGGTACCGTAGGCTACACAACATGCTTAAAATGTTCTTGCTTTAAAGATTATATCTCGCTTTCTCCTATGTTTATGAATGTTTACTAAGCTTGACAAAGGTCAGTGCAGAGGTTAACATTATACAAATCTGATTAAAATTAGTGGTGCTGTTTCGAAAGGTCAGGTGTGCTCTGTGAATTTTCTTAGAGATTATTTTGTTTATTCTGCATATGTGTACATCTCAAAACTCCTGTAAAGGTCATAGGGAGAGCTTTGCGGAATTATAAGAAAGGCAATTTAATACCTTAATAACCTTTATTGTGCTGAAACAATAGTCAAAACTAGCTATCTGGTGCAACGTGGGACTTTGTGGATGGAATACATAAACCCCAAACACTTCTTTCTCATTTGTCGAGTGTGTGTGTTATTAAACGATGCTGGCCAATTTACTGTTCTAACAGATTGGTGTGCTGTAAAATTCAAATTGTTTTTTATAGCATAGTGAATCTGAGAAATAATTCTTTTTGGTACTACAGTGGAACCTCTGGTCATGAATGCTTCTGACCACGACCAAACCGGGCGCCAACCCAAAATTTTGTAAACTATTTGCATTTGAATAAATACTTGGATGGCGATCAAACATGGTGTGGCCAATTTCTCCTTCCGTGCCGATTTTCCCTTCCACACCATTTTTTTTTGTATGCGCATGCACAGTCAGTCTCATTGCCGGTTATGACCAAATCATGTGCTGACCAAAGTTCTGGAACAAATTATGGTCATGACCGGTGGTTCCACTGTACTATGTAACTGAATGTTGTTTCTAACTCTTACTGTAGAACTTATCAAATACTAGCATTAAAACTATCATGCAAGTGCTTAAGACACAACTGTTGGCTGAGTTCATGTTAAGTTATGAAAATTATTTTAATCATAGTTTTTGGGACAAACTCTAATGTCCTGGCTCATACACAGTACTAGCCATAATTCAGACAAATTAGCTGATGAGTTGCTGGCAACCTGGTGACTTCTGGTAGTCAGTGAATGCTCTTTACTTGATTCCTGGACCAAAAAGCAAAACAAAATACAGTATACTGTGTGTATATACAGTATTTTTAAATTGTCAAATATCATAAGATGCCCAATATTTTAACAGATTTCAGATAAGACATTTGATGATATAACAAAATAATCCCTACATTGTTATTTAGTTTTAATGACTTTTGGATTTCAAGAGGGAATAATGTATATGGTTTTTATAGGTCTTGAATTATTGTTTTATGTGCGGGTCATAGATGATTTGATAATGATATAGTTCTTAACATAGAGAAGAAAATTTAGAACCAATGTCTTAATATAATGTATAAACCCAACCATTCTCTGGTGATTTTTCACTGGAGAAAGCAATTATGTTTGGAAGAGTAGCGGTAAAAGGAAACTAGGCCAGCAAAGAACATGGTGGCAAAATGCCATCAAAGCTGATACCAGCCAGAGCATAGAATAACTCAAAAAAATAGTGCCAGATCAGAAGATGTAGAGAGACCTGTCCCATAGAATCATCAAGAGTTGGACTTTATTGAACAATATCTTCTTCTTCTTCTTCTTCTTCTTCTTCTTCAACAACAACAGACATGATGTATCTTAAAACGTTCCCACTAATTATATAATACATATTATTTAATATAATATTATATAATTATATAATATGCACTTCAGCATCTTAGGTGGGTGGTTTCTAAGCAGAAGTTCAGAATCCAACATCTTCATCACATCACATTATTAGGCTGGGTTCACATAATATGTAAACCATACACTTTATGAATTACAGTGGTTGTGTTTACACATTGCACTAAACCGTTATATGGCTGACTATCAGTTTCACTTAGAATGTTGTTTTCATTGGTCAAGGACTGACCAAAAATACAGTTTGCTGTGATACATGAAGTTGAATATCCTTCCTATAAATTCTATAAATTTCTTATATAAATTTTCCTGGCATTTCACCTGATCTACGAAACTCTTTAAGTCTGGCTTCTCTGCTCATATTTTATTATTTAGGGACTTGTCATGGATTCTTTAATTCAGAAGACAGGTCTGGGTATATGATCTGGGAATACAGAATTATTCCTATTAAGTGTTGTAAGATCACACTCAGAATATTTCATCCAGTTTTGGTCATCACAATATAAAAACAATGTTGAGACTTTGGAAAGAGTGTAGGGAGAAGATGATTGGGAGGGCTACAGGCTAAAACATATGAAGAACGGTTGCAGGAAATGGGTATGTCTAGCCTGGTGGAAAGAAAGATTATGGGTGACGTGATAGCACTGTTCCAATATTTGAGGGGCTGCCACAAAGAAAGGAGGGTCAAACTATTTTCCAAAGCACCAGAAGGCAAGACAAAAACCAATGGATAGAAACTAAAAAAGGAGAAAAGCAACCTAGAACAGCAAAGCTGACTGGGGAATTCTGGGAGTTGAAGTCCAAACATCTTAAAGTCGCCAAGGTTGAGAAACACTGCTCTAGAAATTGTGAGTGCTCCAACTCTGGGAGATTTTAAGAAGAGATTGGACAGTCACTTGTCTAAAATGGTATGGGGGTCTCTTGCTTGAGTAGGAGGCTGAACTAGAAGACTTCCAAATTCCCTTCCAACTCTGTTATTCTGTCATGGAGAAATACGATATGAACAGATTTTATTTTTTCTCTCAAAATAGATGTAACATAAGCACCATTCTGGTGCCATAGTTCCACCTTGATGAAAGTTCTCCCTCCATGGTTGGTCCACTTAACAAAAGGATTCATATGGAATTTGTCATTTCTTCCCTATTTTTAATCATAACAATAATTCTACAATTAGGGTACCATTTATGAAAGGTCTGCCATATCTAGCATTTGAAACTGCTGTCACTGAATATCTCCTCTGCATACATATAATTTGCATTCATTTGTTTGAATGATGAATTGACAGAATTGTGTTTTTTCCCATCTCTCAATTTACAAATGTTACTCAAAATGTGTAATACTCATCCTCGTTAAAATGCAGGTGAGCTAATAAAATGTTATAAAGGTGCCAGTATGAGCCAGTGAATTATTCTTTTTCCGAAGCATTTGATGAACAATAGACCAATATCTATCTCCACTTACCATAAATTAATTATTTGGGACAGAGAGGCTGTGGCCAAAAAGACATGTGGGTATGTGGTGGAGAGTGTGTGAGCATTTCTAAAAATAAATGTAGTTGAATTTTCTATAATTCTCAGATGGTTTATCTGGAAATGGATGAGGCTTACTTTTGAGTAGATGTGCCTTGAGATATACTTTTCCCCATGAAAACGAGCCTGTTACATTAATTTAGTTACCGGTAGCTGCATTGATATTTTGCAATTTTTTTTTGCTCCATGATGTAGTTTGCATCGATTTTGGCTTTAAAGAGTGAGCAATACGGCCCTGAAAGGAAGAGTTTGGCTCTTTGGATTATGGTTAATGGATTTTGAAATGATTCTCTTAGAATTTTAAAAAACGGATCTACTGTTGAATGTACCAGGACAACCACGTTTAACCTTCTTCATTAAACTTTGTAAAAAAAAAAATGAAATCTACTAGCATAGAGTGATGTATTATTTAAATCCAGTTCTGTGCATGTCTACTCATATATAATCTACACTCCCTTTAGTATATCCACCTGTTAAATCAGGTTGGTCAGATTTTCACTGGTTGGTTGGGGTTAGCCGCGAAGAATAGGGAATTTCTCAGACTGCTTTCCTTTGCATTACAATTCCTTAAAAAAAAATCCTTTATTGTCAATGCACAACATGTGTGCAACGAAATTGAATGAGCCTCCATTGGTACAATCACACAAAGCACAGAAACACAGAATACATCTACAGACTTACAAACAACTCCCTAACCCCAGGAAATGCCCGGGCTAGGCACGCATTTGCAGACAGACAGACAGACAGACAGACACACACACACACACATTATTCCACCAGTATGTACATATTGCACGTTGCACTGTTACTGTGAGTCTGTTGTATTAAGTCTAGTCATGGTGTTATGTGGCATTTAGAAGTCAGATGGCCCATGGGTAGAAGCTATTTTTCAGCCTATTTGTCTGGCTGGCTATGCTTCTGTATCTCTTTTCCGGTAGAAGAATGGTAGAAGGATGAAGAAGTTTTGTCCAGGATGAGAGTCATCCCTGAGGATTTTTCTCACTCTGTTGAGACAGCGGGACTTGGCTATTTCCTCTAGTGGGGTTATGGGACAGCTCATGATTTTTTGTGCTGTGCTCATTACGCTCTGTAATGCCTTCTTGTCCGTGGTTGTTTGTCCGGCGTACCATACTGTGACACAATATGTGAGCACGCTTTCTATTGTTGACCGGTAGAAGGAAGTCATCAGCCACTGTGCCACCTGGTTTTTCCATAAGACTTTAGCCCACCAAACAGCTATGCTGATTAAGAAAATTGTTCCTCTGCTCCTAAAATCAGAGAGAAGCAATGATTTCAGGTCCATTGACTTATAGATCTCCATGCGGGCAAAATAGTATGGAGAAGACTTTGTTTGCAGGCATCTAAATTGGTTCTTGATCCCTCATCTGGCCCTGCCAGTAACTCTCAGGTTTGAATATTGCAAGGCTAGGCACTTCTGGGTTAAATTCTGTTTCAGGAATGAGTTCAAAACCCTTCTTCTTCTTCTTTTTTTTTTAAAGGATTTGCATGATGTTTTAGTAGATTTCTGTAATTTAAAGCTCTAATTAGTCCACGGTTAGAAGACCAATGAATATTAATGTTTGACCTCAAACAAAATATCTAAAAATAAAAGCAAATAAACACTAATTAAGTAGTGCATCAAAATACAAAGTATAAAGCTGTAATTGGAATAGCATCATTTGGTAAGCCCTTTCAATATTAGCCATTTTGCTATCTAACCTCTGAAAAGCAACACAAAAACCAACAAGAAGTGTGTGTGTGTGTGTGTAGGAGGTTAGCATGTTTTGAGGAGGGGAAGGAAGAGAAGCATACTGCACATTAAGCTATGCCACACTGAAGTATAACAAGCGTGCCTCACAAATCTGTGTTCCTACTACAGTGGCTTGAAAGATTACTTTTAGTATTTTAAATATTTCAAGGGATTTAGTAATGACTTGTATAGGATTATCTGTGATAAATCAGTATTCAGGTACTTTCTTTAACTGTACTGCTTTAAGCTTCTATACTAGATTGTATATGCTTGTGGTGATTTTTAATGGAGTTTTCCATTTGGAAGAATGTTCAGTTTTATAAATGCTTCAGTGGATGTTGTTCTTTGTGATGGGTTGTGTGGAGATTGATGGGTCTTAAATATATAATGATTGGGGGAAATAGGCTGCATTTCATGAAAGACTGTGCTATAATTTTATGCCATTGACACAAGGATATAGATATCGCATCTTGGAGATTGTGCATGATCTGTCAGCATCTCATGATGTTACAGCTCTAGGTTGTAACACAATGCTAGGTGGCATTGAACTAGCTCGAGTGGGCAATTATGGCTCCTTCATGACTCGTGGACTTCAACTCCCAGAATTCCTGAGCCAGCCTGGCTCAGAATTCTGGG
>JAEANM010023545.1:0-10771 GCA_017656035.1 Myanophis thanlyinensis
CAACGCGACCAAAGCTGTCTCCGTGCTGAAACCAGGCCTGAAACCCGATTGGAGCGGATCCAGATATATAGCATCATTATGACTTTTCTTGCCACAGTTGTTAAGTGAATAACTGCAGTTCTTAAGTTAGTAACATGGTTGTTATGTGAATGTGGCTTCCCCATCGACTTTGCTTGTCAGAAAGTTGCAAAAGGTGATTGCATGATCCTGGGACACTGCAGCCATCATGAATACGAGCCAGTTGTCAAGCATCTGAATTTTGATCATGTGATCATGAGGATGCTGCAACGGTCATGTGAAAAATGTGCCGTTGTAACTTTGAATGGTCAGTAAATGAACCGTTATAAGTTGAGGATTACCTGTACTACAATTTTCCAATGATGGAAAAAATAAATTTCATATCCATGTAGTTCTAAGTACTTTTTGGTACTTTTTCAATATAATTTTTGTCTTGGATCAGCTGAATATATCTGGATCAGCTGAATATATCTGCAATCTCATAGCTGTGCCCAGTTCTTTCAATGGGGGAAAAGAATCTAAAATTTTAGGTGTCAGTAATATAATTTAACAATATTAATAGAATCCAAACAATAATGGCAATCAGTAAGTTTAGCATTCAACTTCAGTGAAAAATAAGATGAATAAAATAGAAGAGAGAGAATCTGACAAATTGGAAATATTTGTCAGGGTTCTCGTCAGATAGAAGACATGACAAATAAGCATTTTGATCTGTGCCAGGATATTTCTTTAAAGTAACACAGGTAAATGTCATTTGAGTATCCTTATAAAGAAAGCAAGAGCGGATCAGGTGGGTTCAGAAACTTGGCCATGATGTATTGCATGCAGTATTTCAAAGATACAATAGAGGAGAGAGATGGTATGAAGCCACATGCCCATTTGAAAAGAAATCCACAGCACTGGACAATATATTTAGACTGGTTTGGAAACCAGTATCCCAGACATACTGCTTAAGATGACTCCTGGCATTTTTAGAGGCTAATGGGCAGAAAATCTCCAAAAAGGGTCTAAAGACTGAGTTTACTGATAGTTCTTGTTAAAAATTAATCACAGCATACCAAACTTTGGCAGCCACAAAACCACACCCGTCTATAACCATAAGGCAGCATTCTTGAAACATCTTAGAACTGCAAGGACAACTGTTATAAATCTTTATTTTCCTTTAGTAATTCTAAACAGCTTTTCTCAATCTTAAAATGTGTACTGCCTGAGGAATTCTGGGAGTTGAAGTCCACACATATTGAAGTTACTAAGGTTGAGAAATAGCATCCTAGAGAGATGAAATCACCTCCAGCAAGTTTAGCAGGGAGAAAAACAAAACTATAAATGTTCTGTCTTGATTGTTCTGTCATCAGCATTGACAATGACACATGTAAAATATTATGTATTTTGTAGTTGGTTGCTGTTGGTCTATGGAGGAAACACAGCTTTGACATTGGTCTAGCCCAGGGGTGTCAAACTCAATTTCATTGAGGGCCACATCAGGGTTCTGTTTGACTTATGGGGGAAGGGGGCATGGCCAGGATGAACATGGCCAGCTCAACATCATTCATGTCAGGGGTGCCTGTGGTGGCCCAAGTGCTCTGTCAGCAAAAATAGGCTCCCAAGCTCCACTTTCGGTTGCAATGGCCTCCTGCAACTCTCTGCCAATAAAAACAGAGTTTGGGAGGGCTGCCAATCTTTTGCTGTTTCCAGGACAGCTCCATGGGCCAGATCTAAGCACCGCATCCGGCCCCGAGGCCTTGAGTTTGACACCCCTGGTCTAGCCCATTGCAACGATTGGAAATTAGATGAAGGCAACATTATGAGGCACACAAACTCTCAGATGATATTTGTGTGGAGGCAGATACAAGTAATAGAAAGCACTTTACAGTATTCCGTTATGATAATGATCAGGCTCATATCATGGCACAGAGAAAAGAGGTTCAGGATTCCATATGTGCTTGAACCAAAGTTTGTTCAGCTTTGCTGGATATGAAAAATGATGCTTCTTGCTTCCACACTGTTCTTCTTTCTCTTCACCTCTGCTAGTTTGTGCAAATTGTGATCTACCGTGCCCCTTTGTCCATTAATTTAACAAAGTGTCATCTGAAATCCTGTGACCTTGCATGAATGATCCAACAAACTTCTGCTAACCTAGTTAACCTAACAGTTTTCCATATATTTGCCTCCTGTTTGCCTTTCTGCTTTAGAGCACTCTTTATATAACTTCACCATGCAGTATTTGTACTGTCTTATGCACAATTCTCAGAGTTATATGAGGGATATCTGGGAAATTAACCAGACAATTGTCTAGGTAATCCAGGTTGGAGAACACTATCCTTGTTTTCTTGTGAAAAGATTATAACCCCAGTAAGCAAAGACAATTTTACTTCTCTTCCAATAAAAAGCAATGCTTTTAGCTTAGTTTTGTATCATGTTAATGACAGAATGCAGCCAAGTGTAAAAATAAAGTTATAAATAGCCACTCCCAGAACCTGAGTGCAAAAACAGAACTAAGAGGTTACAGAGATGTCAGTAATAAGTAAGTAGAAAGTTGCAGATAAGATATTATTTCTTTATGTCTGTCCATATTTGCAGTTATCAGGACTGCATTGATTAAATAACATTAATTTGCAATGTAGAAAGATGTTTTGAACGTAAGATTAAAGGTTATTAAGGACAATGGGAAACTAGAAAAGGGATCCCAAGAGATTCTCTTGAAAGAGTTCCTCCTCACAATATTTGTTTGTTTGTTTGTTTATTTGCCTAAGACACATAAAAAAGCTTGGGAAAAAAAGAAGCTATCTAACATGTTGATATTTATCAGTTAGCTGTATCTAATATATCATTTTTTTTGTTTGTTTTCACTTCCTGTGTTTTTTGAGATTACTAGAAATGTTTGGAAAAGAGATATATTTGCCATCTGACTGTATAAAATAACCTAGATAAGAGTAAATCATAGAGTTGTGCTTCAGGTTACCTACTTTAGACCATTGCAGATGGAAATTGGAAGCAACCCACATAGTAGAACTCTTCTTCCCCCATTAATTAACAGAGTTAATTTTTAAAAAATTCAATTTTCTTTCATGCCTTCTCTTTTGACCCAAAGGATGTGATGCAGGCTCAAGGGATTTTTTTTTTACAAAGGTCACTGAGTCTTAAAACATTACCAGAATAAAGAAAAACATAATTTGATTCTCCTTGTCTCATGGAGTCAACATAAGATATGTGACTTGGCCACAGACATTAAGGAAAAGACAGTTAGATAGCAAAATGGCGGGAAAAGGCTATGCTGGCTAGGAGGAAATGGGAATTTAATTCCCACACATCAAAGGGCACTAGGTCGGGGGAAGCTGATGTAGACACTAAAAAATAAATTAATAAGAAGAAGTAATCCTCCTGTCAGCTTGCCTGGGAAATAAAGCCCTAGATTTTTTCATCATCCTGAAGTACGGGACTAACTAGAGTAAAGAGTGGCTTCTGCTGCTACTGAGCCAGGACTTGGCCATTTGACCCTTGATTTGGTATATTTTGAAATACTGTAATTAGAAGTTAAGGAACAAGATGGGGGTCTTTGGTTTTGCAGTCCCATCCACTCCTTAGGTATTGCCCTTGACTTGCTCAGCAAGGCCTGGTGCACTCTCCAACATTCAGAATTGTTCCTCTCCTGGTCTGTAAATAGGTCTGGACAGGAGGCAAGAGTGCATTTAAAGAGTCATCATTGTCCCCTTTATTGACTAGACTGCATAACACTCAATAATCCTGTTTGTATTTTTTCCATACCACCCTTAATTTTGCAATCCCTTTCAAGAGGACCTAACCTTTTAGCTGTTTTCCTGGTATAATGATTAAGGAGCAGAACTGTTACATAATAGTGATTTTTACTGGATAACAGTTCTCTCCATGTGTTTCTGGGACATCTGCTTTTTCACCTGCCCCCAACCCCCCATTGTTGTGGAGGGTCTCCGTTGTTGTGGAGAAGAGGCCTTTTGCTACTGCCTTCCTCCGAGGAGCCAATCTAATCAATAGTACTGTACTCATCCTCCCAAAAAGTTTGAATGTCTGAAGGTGTGTTCCTGCTAAAGAAAGCTATTCCTGCTTTGATTTATGACTTCTTAGATTTTGCTATCATTACTGGGCTCTTGCAAGTACCCGGTAGCAGAAAACCATCATTTTATAAATAGGTTCTTTTAGAGCACATTTTTGCTTGTACATTCCTTCCAGGTATAACTTTATATGAGTTTATCAAGAATGAATTGTCTAATTTCAAAATCCTACATTCTTTGCTCTTTGATTTTTAAGATATTGAGCTTTTTCTAAAAATAAAAACCAAAATCGAGGCAGTACTGTTGAATGAATTTCAGTAACAAATTAGTATGGACATCATAACAGGGTAAGCTTGTATATTTACAATAATAATGTGTATATTTCCAGAAATAATTTGTTAAGGACTTAGTGCACCTGAGTTTTCTTGTAGACACTTTAATATTGCATCACTTGTTTGAATATTTTAGAACTGAGGGGAAAAATCTAGAGGAAGGAATTACAATATATGAAAATATACTGAAACAAGTTAGGGTGTAATCTTAAATGTCACTTTATGAAAATTAGCCACTGTGAATTTGACTGAGTTTACTCAAGATCAGAAATCTATAGGACTCTGTTCTTAAAATCTTCAGAATGCCTGTGCAAAGCATTCAGAAGGGCACTTAACAATGGATCTTAATGTGAGAAAGGACTTGTTCTCAAGCTGCTAAAATAGCCATGCAGGTAGTACTTGACTTACAACAGTTCATTTAGTGATTGTTCAAAGTTACAACTGTGCAGAAAAAAGTGACTGTTTTTCACACTTATAACTGTTACAGCATCCCTATGGCCATGTGGTCAAAATTCTGGTACTTGGCAACCAACTCATATTTATGACAGTTACATTGTCCCAGAGTCAAGTGACCACTTTTGTGGCTTTCTAACAAGCAAAGTCCATGAGGAAACCAGATTCACTTAACAACTGTGGAACTAACATGACAAGTACAGTGATTCACTTAACATCTCTGGGAATAAAGGTCATAGAATGGTGCAAAATTCATTTAACAACTGTCTCATAAATTTTGGGCTCAATTGTGGTCATGTCAAGGATTACCCGCATTTCCCAGAGCTTTGGTAGCCCAGTTGTTTGCACACATGTGTGCATCAACACTTCTTTCAGCTTTTAGCAAATGCCTGTACCCAATCATGTGTAGGGAGAGGAACTTGTGCCAACTTCTATATCAAGCCTTCCAAGGGACATGCAATCCTAGAACCTAGTTGAACCTTCAGAGGAGATACAAACAGTAGCTGCAAGATTACACCCATTTTCCCCAAACAGTCAACTTGATTGTAATGATTCATAGAAGATTTGACTGACTTAATGGCTGACTTGGCTAAGCAAGTTATGGGATTAGGCTGATTTAGTTAAGTATGTTGTTTATTTTATTTAATTTGTAAGGCCACCTGACTTCACTATGACTTTGTGGACTTCCAATATTAATTTTAAAATATAAAAAACACTCTAGAAAAAAATACACAAGCTCTAAAAAGAGATATATTTCCATTCACCCATTCTAGCAAAGGCCTGGGAATGATTCAGGTTTAAAGAGCTCATTTGAACAAGGTCTGTAGAGAGACCAAACAAATCTCAATCCCTGGGGGGGGTTGTTCCGGAGATCAACCCACCTTTCCTAGATCTCATTAGATAACACTGTTCAATAGCATGCCAATTCTGACTGATCACATAGGCTAGGCAGTCATTCCTCAGGACTCAGATGTTGAATCTGAAAAAAGCTACTCCAGCTGAACCTGTGGAATGTCAGACTCAGGAGACACCAAGCCAAGGGTCGCATGAGGCTGATCAAAAACAAACACCACGTGGACAGGTGGAACAGTCAGAAGAGGATGACATAAGGCTTCCCAGCCCTCCCATTCAACAAGAGACTTCATTTAAAGCTATGTTGAGATTCACCTTGTGAATCTTATTCAACCTGCAGGCTAGAAGTTCCTTGAGCCTTCTTTGGATCAACCTGACAGCATTCCTATTTTCTCTGTATCATTGGAGTAGCTATAAATCACTTCTTACATTAGTATCTTGTATGAAAGTCTTGCTCAGCCGTGAGTCTCTTACCTTCTATTTTTAGCATTTGTGCTGTAAGAGAACTCCCATGGTTACCATTCACTAAGGTTGCAGATATATTCTTACAATAGAGGGACATTAGCTCAATAATTTTCAGTAGAATGGGAATTTATGGAGCATTTTGAAATAGAAGAAACATATGTCTCTTGGAATTATAACATCATGACAACTAACACCGTATTCTATGCAGAGATATTCTACAGCTGTAAAAGTGGTTTTTTTTTCTTATACTTTCAAAAGAGTATTCAATATTTAAAATAACTGCTTTTGCATCTCTACATCAGGACATGTCACCTAGACAGAAGAGCTGGAGGTTCTGAATTATTTATTTTACCACATGGGAGATGCCAATGGGGAGTATGAAGGAGTTCCTATGGCTACTCACCTAAAAGCTTTTCATCCATTTCTGATCTCACCTGATTTCAGAGATATAATGTGATATAGATGAACATGTATAAGGCATGATGACATGAGAGCGAGGACCTGAAGTTTCAAGCACGCTGGTCATTTAGGCAGAGTTTTCTTTTCTATGGTAATTATAGTTCTACTTGAGTTATAATTATTTTAAAAGATTCATCTGTATGTCTACGTGAAACATGTATATTTTGTAAAATCTTTTTATTTTATTTTGTCTGTACATGGTCACAGGATAAACTAGCAGCGGTGGACATATAGACTAGCCACCTTCCAATGAAATCAATATTATGCTAAATGGGTCACGTCTAGAAAGCGGCTTCCCAGCTCTTCCATGTTGATTTTTTAGAGTTCACTTCCAAAACATTGTGAGAGGTTTATGGAAAAAATAGTATTGTTTTAGCTTTCTAATGAATGCAAATGGTGGTTGACATTTCAAAAGGTTTCTAGATAATCTGCAACTGATCTGAACTTTAGCCCAGATGCTGAGCACTGTGTACAGAGACTGCCAAGAATGACAAAATTAATCAGTATATTCCTCATCAAATAAACTGCTTGCTGAAAGACAGCCCTTCTAAATTTCAGTGGAAGTCTTATAAGGATAATTAGCTCCCATAGAAAATGTCCATAAGACAGCATGTATGAAATAATAAAAAGAGTTCATGGGAAAAATGTGTGGTGTGCTGTCATTGACTTCTAGTGGGATTGTTACTTTTTGCACAGGAACTCTGAACCTTTTGTTTAAAGGATGTAAGAAAGAGAGGCAGAAGTAAATTTGGAAACAAAAAGTAATTAGTTCTTTTAAAGAGTAGAAGGAGCGGAAAGAACATCCAGTTTATTCTAAACAAATCTGTTCTGCTTAAACTTGTTTTTAGTACATATGAACGTTCTTACTTAGTATCAGCAATATACATAACATCATGTTAAGGGCTTAGATGTTCCTCAAAGTACAGATTTATTAGGCATGTCATATTGGCACCTCTGATGAAAACCTGACTCTGAAGATCCCACCCAAATTAAAAGTCAAAGTTCTTTCCCCCCAGTCCACATGTCCATCACATGGTCCAATCCGATCATGATCCCAACCTCAGTTGGTTTCAGTCCACGCCTCTCCAGCACCTGGTGAGAACGTTCTTGGTTCCCAAGAGAAAGAATTTATTTTGGCTACAAGTCCCCAGCTATCTATATTCCCCCCTTCTGTTCCCATAGCTCCAACCAGCGGCCCTGAAGATGCTCCAAAATGGCTTCAGGGTTGACAAATAGTTTAATTCTTAGTTCATATTTATTGAGGAAAGGGAGGAATCATTGGCTTGCTGCTCTTTCTGGAATAATATGTGTATTTTAACATGAGAGAAGCTTCTCCCTCACAGCTCTCAGAAACTGCTCTTTGCAATGTAATTCCATCAGAGATGAACATTGAAATAATATTGTATATAATTCTAAACACAATAAAGATGTTTACTTTTTACATCAGAATCATCTGAGTGCAGCTACATCCCATACATCTCAAAAGACACCAGATAAGATCAGCCTGATTGCACAAAGAACTGTCTGACAAAAAAGACAAGTACAAAAAATGGAAACAGGGACCTATAACTAGAACAGAATATCCAGAATCTGCAGGGATGGTATCAGGAAGACCAAGGCTCTGAATGAACTAAGAGTGCAACAAATGCCAAAAATAACCCCAAAAATGTTTCTTTAAATGTGTTAAGGAACAAGAAAAAAGTCAAGGAAGTTACTAAGATAAGATGACAAAAAGGTAACAGGCAGCAGGGAGAACGCAGAACTGCTTAATGCCTTCTTTGCATCTGTCTTTATGCAACAGCAAAGAACAGCCCAACCTATCACAAGCCAGCACAGTGGCAGACAGAACAGGAATGCAGGTCAAAATTGATAAGAAATTGGTAAAACAACATATACCCACTTTAGCCAAGTTCAAATCACCAGGGCCAGATGGTTTATATCTCAGGATACTGAAGGAACTGGCAGATGTGATCTCAAAACCACTGAACAAAATCTTCCAGAGCTCTTGAAGCACAGAGGAACTGCTGGAGGACTGGAAAAGAGCTGATGCGATTCAAATCTTTAAAAGGGGAGAAAGATGGATCCAGGAAACTACAGATCCATCAGCTTGACATCAATATCTATGGAAATTCTGGAAAAGATAATGAAAACAGCAGATTTATGAGCATTTATAAATGAACAAAACGATCACTAGAAGCCAGCATGGGTTTGTTAAAAATACACAGTGCCAAAGAAACCTTATTGCCATTTTTGATAAAGTGACTAAATTAGCGGATGAGGAAAATCATACGGATATAGTTTACTTGGATGCCAGTAAGCCATTTGACAAAGTAGACCGCATACCACCACCAGATGGACCTGCAGTTCATTGACCAACTATACCAGGCAGGTAGTCCTCAATAGAACGACAGGTATTCTTTGACTTATTACTACAATTGAGCCAAAATTTCAGTTGCTAAGCAAAAGTGACTGTTAAGTGAGTTTTGCCCCATCTCTATGGTTTTTCTTGCCACAGTTCTTAAGTGTATGACTGCAGTTTTTAAGTTAGTAACATGGTTGTTAAGCTAATCTGGCTTCCCTATTGCTTGTCAGAAGGTCACAAAAAGTGATCATAAGATCCCGGGACCCTGCAACTGTCATCAATATATGCCAATCGCCAAGCATCTGATTTTGATCACATGACCATGGGGCTGCTGCAACAGTTGTGTGAAAAATGGTCATAAGTCACATTTTCAGTGCCGTTGTAACTTTGAATGATCACTAAATGAATGGTTGTAAGTCAAGGACTACTGATACATCTGTATGCAGAGAAGATTCTTTCTTAGGCCCAGTCCTCTTCAACATCTTCATAAATGATCAAGATGAAGGAATAGAAGGGGAACTCATCAAATTTGCAGACAACACCAAGCTTGGCGGTGGAGGGGGGATTGTTACCATTTTGGAAGATAGACTCAAGATTCAAAAGAATCTTGGCAGACTTGAGCTTTGGATCCTATCCAACAAAAATGCAATTCAGTGATGACAAAGGTAAGGTCCTACACTTAGGCAGGGAAAACTAAAACCACAACTATAAAATAGGCAGTACCTAGCTCAACAGTACAGGTAGCCCTCAACTTACAACCACAATTGAGCCCAACATTTCTTTTGCTAAGTGAGACATTTGTTAAGTGAATGTTGTCCCATTTTATGATCTTTCTTGCCACAGTTGTTAACTGAATCACTGCAGCTATTAAGTCAGTAACACAGTTGTTAAGTGAATTGGATTTACCCATTGACTTTGCTTGTGAGAAGGTTGCAAAAGGAGATCACATGACCCCGGTACACTGCAACCAGCATGAATATGAGTCAGTTGCCAAGTGTCTGAATTTTGAACACATGACCATGGGGATGCTGCAACAGTCGTGTAAGAAACGGACATAATTTTTTTTCAGTGCCATTACAACTTTGTATAGTCACTAAATGAACTGTTGTAAGTCAAAGACTACCTGTATGTATGTAACTATGAGAGGGATCTTAGTGTCTTAGTGGACAACCACCTGAATATGAGCCAGAAGTGTGACTTCTGTGATCCTATGATTCATTGAGAAGAATCCTCTGCTTAACAAAGACATTGTCTAATTTTATTTTTAAATAGAATTTATTGAAAGTTTAATATTAAATATTAAAATAGGAAGAAAAAAAGAAAAAGAAAGAAAAGAGAAAGCTAAAGTGCAAAATGAAAAAAGACAGGAAAGATAAATAAAAAAGAACAATATAAATGAATGGCTTTTTCTTTACAGGAATTACAAGTACAATTATAGATTTACCTCTTTCTCTAAAGTTATTATGACTCTTTTCTTTCTATAAGCTATGCTATTTAATATTCAAAACCATAGCTCATAACTTCATTTTTCTTCTGTTTCATGCAAAAACTGATACCAAAATAAAACCCAAGATAGTAGGAACATAAGAATTAAAATTTGTCTTTATTGCTGACTGGAAACTTCTTACAGTTTCCAGTCAGCGATAAAGACCAACTTTAATTCTTATGTTCCTACTATCTTGGGTTTTATTTTGGTATCATCCTTACTTTTCTTTTTAGTTAACTTTTCTTTTTATTTATTCTGTTAAATAAATAATTAAGTAAGTAATTAAGTAAGTAAATAAGTAAGTAAGTAAATAAGT
>JAEANM010023546.1:0-11342 GCA_017656035.1 Myanophis thanlyinensis
AGAGAGAGAGAGCAGATTTGGGTTTGTGTAGTATGGGGAAGATGTAGTGAAAAGCAAGTTTCCTGAAATAAAATACTTTAGAAAAAGACAAGAGACCCAGTTATACTGTATTTGAACTTAAATAAATACACCCAATTAGTAAAGTTGGATGACTTATCCAAGACAACCTGCTTAACCTGTGCCAATTGGACCAGCAATAGTTTGTAAATATGGAAATATGGAAATATGGAAGAGGAAAATTGGATTTATTGGCACAAAAGTGACATATAGCAGTGACTTGTTGCTTATGAAATTTCTGCTAGCACATTCTTCTTATTTAGAACAAATGTGGATGTGTTATTTGTACGAAGAATTTCCTAAGTAAAAAAAAAACAAATTATCTCCATCTAGTGCTAATAAGTAGAATTGCCCTCACGTTTGTCTGCAATTAACAGCTGAGTATTCTTTCTGCAAAAAAGTAGGTTTTCTTCCAAAGATGTGGATATGTTAGGAAGGGGGGATTAAAAATAATCTGTATGATGTTAAAGTTCCATTAATTCTATCCTTGAAAAAATCAAGATGCCAGATGAGATAAGAGTGAATAGGAATAAAAAGTTACAAGTTTTGAATATTTTGTTGTAATTTCAAGCAGCTGCCAATGTAATTTCAATAGCTTTGATAACAACTCTACTCTTTCTGGAATTTTATCTCTCTCAAACACACATTTATCTCATTCTCTCAGACATAGAAACAAACATATTCTTAATCTAATTATTAGAAAAAAATAGGTTTCTGGCAAGCTCACATATCAAAAGGGCACTAGGAAAATATGGAAAGTTGAAGTCACAAGATAGATTCTGCTAGTGAGCCCAACATTCAAGCATCTGCTTCTCTTTCATTTTTCTTCCTTTTGGATTGATATTCCAGGTCAGCATCCAAATCCCTGGGTGTTTTTAAATGGAAATGTCTAGGAACCCACTTGAACTTAGCAAATGTCAGCACCCACCACTCATCCTATCACTCTACTTTGGCACATCTGCTATTCCGAAGTGTCATCTGTTGAATTACATTACCCATCAGTCACTTCTGTTTTAATCATTTTGTGCTTATCTTGAAAAATACATCTAGATGCAATAGCATGCTTTCTCTAAACAATTAAAGTATCATTGTAAAATGTATTTGATCATTTATTTATTGTAGTTCTGCCACACTATGGCAGTGGAGTCAGTAATTTATGGGTTCAGGTGATTTAAATGAAAACTGAAAAGGTACAAATTAATTTACAGGGATACAGTGTAGAAATACACATGATTGCCCAATGATTGCTCACTAATAATGTATGTTTAACAACACATACATTTAAAAATGCTATATTAAAATAAAATTCAGTCTTCTTCTGCATATATAATCTTCCTGTTTATAGACTTTTCTGAACCAGCATTGAGTTGCCTATATGCTTGTTTAGTTGATCAGATATGTTAATGAACATGGTTATCTTATTACCTATAGTGTATAATAAAAACTTTGTTATAATTTGTATGCTTGTCAGTTTTAAGGAATGCTGGTTATTACAATGATATTATTTAATATAATGTGCATTCTCTTGTAAACCGCTGTGGGCTCCTTTGGAAAAGAAATATAGAATACAACTAAGTAATAAATGAGACTGTGTACTTGCTTTGTTTTGCTTTGAGTCAGACTATTCTGTTCATAGACTCATAGAAAGGTAATAATGCTGGATCAGATTATATCTATCTATCTATCTATCTTTTAAATGGCAGCAGCCCATCTCATATGAGTTTGTGCGGTAAAAAACAAAAAATAAAAACAATAAACTAGTGAAACACAGATTTTTTGTTTTTTTAAAAAAGGGATTGTTAGTCTTTCTAATCCAGGATGGTTGATGTTGTATAGTTCTTCATAGATTCAGGCAGGAATCATTTTAACCTCAGTAGAATTACTCAGTAGTGAGTATTGGGTATTAGTAATGCCAATACTTTAAAGCTGGCATTCCTAAGAACATAAGAGCCCTCTTGGATTAGTCCAAAGGCCCTTCTGGTGCCACAGTCTGCTCAATACAATGGCCAAACACTGCCACTACCAGAAACTGCCAATAAAGAAACATTGCCTGTGATTCAAGAGTAGTTACATCACTAGCCTCCATAAATTTGTCTCATCCACTTTTAGAGCTACACAAATGACATTCATCTCATCAATGGTATGTGCTAAAGTATTGTTATCAGTGTGAATTTTGAACATACTGTAGCCTGCACACAGTACTTTGGCCTGCCCACATAGTTGGAAGGAAAGGGCTCCTATTGTGTCCCTGTAGATAATTGTTTGAACCCCCCCCCTGACACTTACCACTGGCTGGGTGCTGGCATTACAGAAGCGTAGTTCTGGTTGGTCCCGTTCCTGTTGATTGAGGGTAGTGAGCAGAGCTTGTAAGCGTTCAATGTATTGGATGGCACTGCGCAAGATCTCCACCTTAGGAAGCCGCTGGTTTGGGTTTAATAAAGTGCTCCGTTTCAGAGCTTCGAAGGCTTCATTGACTTTCTTCAGCCTGCGCTTCTCTCTGAGGGTGGCTGCACGGCGCCTATCGATGGACACACTTTTCCTCTTGCACACTTTGCATGCCCAAGGTAGACACTGGCCAGGACTATGGTCTGCCACAACTGAGACCTTTTCTTCTAAACCTGCCCGGCCATCAGGACAAAGTGTCATGGCCGTTCGGTCTTGATAGGCAGCCTGTTCGTAGTTGTGTAAATGTGGGCTCAGATAGTTTTCCCCATCATAGAAGCGGTCTGTAAAAATATATGGGTTGGTCTCTAGGAGTTCCATAGCAAGCGTCTGGCAAAGCAGAGTCTGTGTTGGGGAATGAAACTCTGGCTCCTCACACCAACTGCTTGGTGGCATTTAAACCCCGTGTGGGCATTAAATCACAGAGATAAATATAGCAAATCTCTAGGAAACCTGAGCTTGCCCTAAGCTGCTGCTTCACATCAAAACTTGTCCATCTGATTTCATGTACTCTCCCTATGGGGATTAGTTGGCTGCTTGGGGCAGTGTTGTGGCTGAAAGGGGGGCTGGGTGTGTGTGAGAGGATGAAGGAACTGGCATGTGCTCCAGAGAAGCCCAGCCGCCTCTCCAACAACAGTCCCGTGGATCTATTTTCACTTGCACTCCTACAATGATATTGATGATCAGTTGCTGAGCTGGCCGCTCTGTGCAACATTCCTTTCTCATCTGCTCCTTTCAGTTATTGCATCCCGCCAGTCCTAAAGCTTCCTAGAATCTGGGGGAAGAAGAGTGCCAGGACAGGCACGAAGATGAGTCCAGAGTATTTCCTGAAAGGAAGATTCACCTCAACCTCTTTCTTGGAGCAGGTGACATGATTTGGCTGGACTCTTCTGAGCTGCACAAGCACTACAGATCCATGCTGGAGAGGTTTGACTGCTGATTTATTGACTCCCATGCAACCCCGTGCAAACACACTCTACCCATAAAATAGAGGAACTGTTCACCAGATGTCATTCCTTTCTTTACCGTCTTGAGAGGGGATTACTGTAAGGAGCTCTTCATACATAGACTAACACTGGGGAGCCTTATTTCTAACTCTCCACTAGCCATGAAACTTACTGTATAAATTAGAGCCAGTTGAGTTCACACATTGAGCTAAACCATGGGCTTGGATATAAATGATGATTGTATTTTTTCAGGGCCAGGAGTTCAGGGCATTTTACTCCTTTATTAGTTGTCTTTGTCCTCATATGGTTTACTTCAGTTTCCTGGATTTGCTCTTCAAAGATCAACAATCTGGAACCATGAGGGCAACCAAATCAGAGCTGCAAAAATCCAGATGACCACTAGATGATCAGCTTTCAATTGTACTGAACTTTCCTAGGCTTTCACCCTCCAAATATATTGAATATATTGGCCTTTTACACCAAATCAGCAAAGATGGTTAACAGTTAAAAAGTTACCATCTGACATACCTAAAAAGGACTGTCTTGCATGGTCTAAGCTGCATTGGTGGCAAAGAAAGCATCTGTACCTCTAGCTAAGGCTTGGAGGGGAGGGGCAATCCTTGCCCACTTTGAGCAGAGAGGAGGAAAGTAGCTGATGTTCCAGAATGCAAGAAATGCCTTTTGATGGTTTTTTAAAAAAGTTTGCTTTATTTATTTTATAGAGGGTGGTGCCAATCTGTTTCGAGGCTATTCAACCAGTGCTGCCCAAAGAAATTTCAGTGGTCATGTGGCCAGCATGATGTTACAGAACACTGTTAGCTTCCCACCAAAGTGGAACTTATTTATGAGCACTGCCCCCTATATTTGGCAACGACTAGTGGAATGAAATCCCAGGGGTTCCTCTTATTTATTTTAGAGATGCCTTGTAGCCTTTTCGTAGAAAGAATGTGTATAAACTTGCTGTAATAAACAAATACAAATAGAAAACTTATTCTGTGTACTTCATTGCACCATCTTCCATTGCATCTCTTTCTGTGCTTCATCTTACATATGCTGTCATTCGCCCAAGGTCCTGGGAGTGAAACCAACTCAAGTAGAAGAACATAAATGAGAGTTCATAGTCAGGATCTCTTAGTGCTTAATGTTTAACTAATCCACATTAAGTGATTCTGAGAATGGGCCCTTGCTTAAGAGCAAGAGCAGTGTGCTGCTTGATCAGACTCCCGGGTATTTAATGTGCTTTGCAAGAATCTCAGCAAGCAGCAGGTGGGAAGGGGGGTGGTGACTGCATTTTGGGGACTATAAGTTGCAATGACACTGTACGGCCATTGTCCAGTCCTTTTGCTACAGTATCAAATATTTAGTCCCATGCCAGATTAATGGGTGACTATACAAAGCACTTTCTTTTAAACTAAGCTCAAATTTACTTATACATAAACTGTATTCTGTATTTGGTTTTGTCAAAGCAAGTTCTAAGTATGTTGCTATATATTTTATAAATTATATTAATGACTTAGTTTATGGGTTTCATCAGCCAATTCTGATTTATTTAATAAACTATGGGTAAATGCTCCACGGCATAACATTTGGTGGGATCTGAGCCTTAGGTTGGACACATTTTAAATTAGAATTAATGAAAAATCTAGAGTTTTGGCTGCTTCCAAATCTACTATTAGATGAAGCATGGCTTTCTATACATGTTCTGTTTCCAAATAGTTACCAGATGAGTCCACTGGAACATACTGAAGTGGCTTAGGAGCCAAATATGCTGAAGATAGTTGTTCAGTATCCATGCTGTATTCATACTGATTCACTGGATTATACACTAGTCCACATTGATTCCTCCAGTGCAGAATTCTCAGTACCTACTTGTCTGGAGGCCCTTTGTCTGCTCCTCTCCCCCAATCCTATGACAATCTTCCAACAATTATGAGAATGGAAAAATCTTCCAGCTAGCCATGGATCCAGTAGATAATCCTATAATCATGAGGAACTGTATTATAAATGGATTTCTATGGACATTCTCAGTCATCCAGGTCATGGTTATCCCAAAGACATGCTTTTCAAAAGGCAGCTGGACTTGCATGGTTTTTTCCTTGAAAACATTTTGCTTCTCATCCAAGAACCTTCTTCAGTTCTGAATAGTGGTGAATGGAAGGATGTATATTCTTTGTGGAATATAAATGGATTACTCTGTTCTGTTCTTGGCTAAATTTAAGTGCTGCACATATAATCCCTTCTTCAACTGAAGAGAACACTTCATGCATCTTACTAAAAACTCCAATCCATGAAATATTGGTCCTAATAAAATTGCTGTTTTATAATCCAAAGGATTCTTTGGTTTAAAAGTTGATTTGATCAGTCATAGTCTTTCCCTAAAATTCTTTATTTTACTGTAGTCTTGGAAATCTGTGTTCTTCCAGGAGTTGGTGGGTTCTCAGCTAATAACAGTCATGACAAGAAATCATCTGTATCTGAAGTGCCACAAATGTCCCATCTCTGTTCTAGCCAAATAACAGAAAGTATTTTAGAAAGGACTTCAAAAGGTCTGGGTGAGATTTAAAATAAAATAAGTGGTTATAAAGAACCCACTTTGTAGATATGCTTCATTGTGATGTATTGCTGTGTTTTGAACTAGGATAATCGATAGCAAAAATATTTCTCTCTCCATATAATTTTTTCTATGTATGGAATAGGCACAGAAAAAGGAATCAATTTAAAATGTCCATCACATCTAGCATCAACTTTGCATCATCTTTGACAGGACGGTAGCTCTCTTAGATTTAAGTGCACAGCTATGGCTATTTCAATTCAACACAGAGAAATTTAAAACCTTGCAATGATTTCTTTATTTAGCACTACCCAGGCATCATGCATTCTAGCTACTTATTAAGTAAAGTTTTATTTTCATTTGATCCACATTCTTCTCTCATTGTTTTCAGAGAAATAACTCACACTACATTCAATAGCGCTTAAATTTGACTGGCATGCATAATGCTAGGATATGAGAATTGACCATCCATTCAGTTCATCTAGCATGGCTTTCAGACCAAATACCAGTTAAGGGTCTGGTCAATGGAAAGAATGTAAGCAAAAAAAGTTTTTAAAAAAGTGGTAATATTTTTCCTTTCAAAATCTCCCCACCCAGTCAGAGGGACTTTCTATTTTATTCACATTTCTCAGCCCACAGGCTCAATGGGGAGGGACTTTGGGCAAATTTCTAGCATGTTTCAAATTTGCCCTACACAGTTAGCAGCCACATCAGCCTATGATTCATTAGGGAAGGCTAGGACTTTTTGGGATGCTCATAACTGAGCTGCCTCACTTATGACCAGAATATGATGTTTAATTTTAAACAGAGCACAAATATAATTGCTTTGAGAATGTGCCCCCCCCTTGCCCACATTTTTGGCTATATTCAAATTTTTGGCATTTGTGCAGCCTGCCTAAAAAGTATGCAAATACATACATGCACATTCGGAAGAAATTTGCTTTTGCATTTATTTGCAAGTATGTGCCTTATTTTTAGCCTGCTCTGTATCACATGTTTATACACAGAGATGGGTTTCAAGAGTCAGTACATTTTAATTATTATGCAGAGCAGAGAATTTCATCTAATGGAGTATGTCACAATGCTTTCGGGTGAGAAAAGCAGCAATCTGGAAAAAGATCCTTTCCTGCCACATTTTTTTTTAGAGTATAAGAAAAGTAGGGCATCTCTGTCTGCCCTAGTTGCATGCAATACCTGGAATTTTGGTGTTGCTTTACTGCTAACAACTGCAAGTCTAGGTTGAACAATAATCTAAGCGATGGCTCAAAATCTAGCTAGCCACCTAAACATTAGATAGTGGACAGAAATAAACCAAGGAGAATCTTGTACTTACACATTCTCCTTCATTAATATGCACACGCAGAATGACATTTTCATAACGTTTGTCCTTCAATGCAGCTCAACTCTTGGCGGTATGTTTTCTTTTTTGTAACCCCAATTGTTTTTTTCAAAATGATTTAAACCTGGCTTGTTTTAATTACCTCTGATTAGAACAAGCAGACATTTCCCAAAATTGGATGCAGGCTATTTGGGTACTTCAGCTCACTTTTTTTTGTATAAAACATGAATGTTGTTGTGATTACTGGGCTGTATGCAGGATATACTAAAAAAAATTCAAGATGGTGGCAGCAATAGTCCAACTGATAGTTCATGTATTTTATGTGTCTACTACTTCTTGCTCTCAGATCCATGGGGTGAGCGTGTTTGCACGTTCATTGTTCTGGATTTTACCATTAGAGAGCCTGTTATATTTTCATCCATACTGTTTGCCATCCCCAGTTAATCCTGGCCATTTCCATTTCTTGCTCAACTGATCTTTTTTTTCAATTCTTTCTCCATTCTTTCCTCCAAACTGGCAATACTTCTGATATTTGTATTAAGTTCAACTTTTTTTAAAATTATCATCCTTTTTTTATTGTACCTGAAACTAAGTATGTCCAGCACTTAAGTCCTATTTTTCCTTTTAGCATCTGTAAACTGGTACTGCAGAATTTGTAGAAGCTCTGTCACTAATTCCCATATACTGCACACTGGATAACCATACAGTATAACAGGTGTATAGGGGCCTGAGATTACACACCTTCACCCAGACCCTTTTGCATAAGTGGTAAATAGAGAGAAGGTGCTTGTATTTGTAGAACATGGAAAAACAAGTCTACTTGTTTTAAAAAAGAAGCTTAAACCCAGACCATAGCCAACCAAGTTCAAAGCCCATACTATTTCACAACAGCACAGCAGTTTATCTCCCAATGAATGGTACAAATAAACAAAAAAAAACTGATTTGGGATGATAGAACAAGAAAAAACAATTAAGAAAATTGCACTGATATGGCAGCTGCTTGTGTGCATGCCTATCTCAATGGTAAGGCAAATCAGGGTGGAAAGTAAAGTATATAGGAGGAATGGATCCTGTAAAGAACAATAATAGCCACTGCTGATGAAGAGTTTTTTCCTCACTTGCATCAAACTGTAAAGCAATACGACCATGGCAACCTCTTTTTTCTTCTGTCCTCATGGTCCATTGCCTTCATATGATGATCAATCTACTCCTGAGGTAGAGAACAACCATTAACTTTAATAGTACTGAATTATCCAAGAGGTCCACTTTCCCCATCCTAAATAGTTTCTCTACAGTCTGTAACATCTGCTTGGAGTGGAGGAAATGAAGCCCACATAATCCACCAATCTAGCATGCTCTGTATGTTATAAGGAAGGACAGTATCATTTGCTGGCATCATGTCTCTGGTGAGAATGACACAGCTAGTCTTGGACTTATGACTAAAGCTGAGACCAGAATTTTCATTATTAAGTAAGGTGGTTAAGTGAGTTATGATCAATTTTAAAACCTTTTTGCCATGATTGTTAAGAGAATCACTGTTGTTGTTAAGTGGATTATTTAGTCATTAAGCAAGTCCAGATTTCCCTATGACTTTGCTTGTCAGAAGCCTACTGAGAAGTTACAAATGGCCATCACATGATCCCAAGATGCTACAACCATGCATGCCAGTTGCCAAGGGTTGAAAATTTGATCACGTGGCCATGGGGATGCTGTGATGGTTATGAGAGTGAGGACCAAATGTAAATCACTTTTCAGTGCCACTGTAACTTTGAATGGTCACTAAGTTAAGGACTACCTGTAGTCATCACCAACAGAGGAGAATTTTTTTTTATTTTGTTATGTTTTTGGACAGCTCAAGAAATGATGTATAGCATTTTAACTCAGTCATAAAGAACAGCCCATCAAAGTTGTCCCAACAAAACACCAGAGACTGAGGCACAGTAGATCTTCAATTTCAGAGCCTGTAGCTTCTATTTAGGTCTTTGTATCTAATTCTCCCTTCCTGAAATAAGGGAGATGGGAGGGGGGGGACACTCAAAGAAGATGATTTATTGAAGTCCAACTACATGAATCCTATGACAATCTTTACAATTATCATTTGGCTCCAAATGTTATTCTAATATTGAATATATGGAATTTTGCAAGTCCTTTCTAGTTCTGGCAACCATAGCTTGAACTAGTATCTTACAGAATTCATTCAGGTTGGGTTAGCACAGCACACTAGACTAAACTGACTAAAAGTCAACCTTGGTTGGCTAGTTTGTGACTTATATTATACCAACTCAGAGAGCGTGGGTTTTTTTTCTTAAGGTATTGGACCAGGACTAAGAGAGTCAGATTCATTCCTACCTTCAGTCGTGGAAACACAAAGGGTGATTTTAAGCCAGCCATTTATCAGCCTACTTTACCTGGAAGAGTCATCATGAAGACAAATGGGAAAAGTGAACACCATGTTACTTATCTTGGCCTCCTGAAGGAAAAGTGAGATATAAAAAAAAAGATAGGTTCCCTACGTCCCACAATCCTAAAATCCTAATAAAATTGGAATAATTTTATATACTGTACCAAGATTTAATTAACTCTGGATAAATGTGCCATAAAGGTATGGCAATCTAGAGCCCCACTGGGTTTCTCCTATGTTCTATAAGATTTGTTTCGTAGTTTAATAAAAGATGTATCTATGGCAACTTGTTGCAGAGTACTCTATAGAGGCATTCCTTTTAGGAAATTGTCTCTCAGAAGGACTTTGATGTTCAGTTTCAGTGTAAAGTTCAAAAGCAATAAGAGGGGCAAACATGGTTAACTGTCCAGCAGCAGACTAAATAGAAGCACAGATAAACTGGTAATTTGGTTGCTACACAACTGGTTCTGCCTTACCCCAGTGGAATGGAACAAACCATCTTTATTGATGAAAAGCTGGAAAAGTTTTCAAATGGTTCCTTTTTACATTTCTTCAAGAGCCCCACAATTCCACTCTGACCCAGGGGATGGGTGAACCCAGAGTAAAATGGACTACTGCCAAGTGAAGCCAGGTGACACCTTTTCTTAAATTTGGCTACACTGGTATAGGGGAAGGTCTATGTGGAAGGATTTCTCCTGTGCTTGGCAAGGGTTTCATTAGCCAATCCATGCCTGGATATGGCCAGGACAAGGCTACTGGGGACAGTCCTTTTGTGGGTCCGTAATTCCAAACTGGCTGGAGGGATTAAAGCACTGCTGCCAGCTGTCAGGTTAGAGCATGATGGATGTTCACTGATGGTAAGAACACAAAGGCAACACTGTGCGCATAAGAGGCGAACGTGTTCCAATCTGTCACGGGCTGACATTTCTGTGTTAAAAGGAGGAGAATAGTTGGTGGGCCCAGAATGGGGGCAGCTCACATTCGAAGACAAAAAGTAGCCACATTGCAGAGACGAGTCCTGTTTCAAAAAAAAAAAAAAAAGGCATTTTTGAGGAAGCAGAGCCTTCGTTTCAAACCTTGGATTCTGACTTGTGCTCAGAGGTTCTCTGAGAATGGCTGCTGTGCCTCCCAAAGCGGTCATCATGCACAAATAAAACTTCGACCAACCTTGATTCATATATTTCCTATCAGTAATACAGCACACATCTACAGTATTCATTAAGTTTCTTTCCTAGACACTGAACTTAAACCTGCTCCTTTTGATGAAAATCTTGCTTCCAGTTCTTTCACTCTTTGCTCTTAATACCTTTTGGGCACCATATTATGGGAATCACAGGCCATAGTTTTGACACATTCCACTTGCCTTTGAGCCCAAAGTGTACCTTTCATTTCAATGATGCAAACTTTGATCAGTTTCGTTGTTAAAGTTGAGCAAGCATGGAGAAATGTTCAGGAAAAATTAAACTGCTAGGAGTATTGTACCCAGGTTTGTGTTGTTTAAATTTGATTTGTATATATCAGGATAGGCCAGACATGGGCAAACTATGGCCCGCGGGCCACATCCGGCCCATTGGGCTTTTTAATCTGGCCCGCCGAACTAGTTAC
>JAEANM010023547.1:0-11342 GCA_017656035.1 Myanophis thanlyinensis
TTGCAACGTTTCGGCGAGATCTCACTCGCCATCTTCAGGCTGGTGCCTTCTGCTTCAAGTCAGGGCAAGAAGAAAAAATATATATATACTGGTATAGTTTTCTGTTAACTCAAAAATCAGAAGATAGTAGTTTTATCAGCAGTGAATGATCCTAAGATAAGACCCTCCTTGAGAAATCATTAAATCGTTAAAATGGGCATCAATATAAAGTTTTCAGCACATGTGTTACCTTGTATATGTTCCTGAAATAACAAGGTCAATTATGTTATAAATTTTAAATGTATGAGCTGCAGCACACCATGGAACTGTTTCTTAATATTGATTATACTTGTAAAGTTCAGAATAGCTGGATTCTTAGAATCCTTCTCATGATGGGAAAATGCTGCAGTATCTTTCGATGTTTTCCACATCCAGTAATAATGACTGTTCCTTGAACACATGGCAAAGAAGGTTTTTATAGAAAAGTCAGCCAATTTATTTTAGTTATTATAAACCCACTGAGTTGGTTATTCCACAAAAATAATATCTGGGATGAAGAGGGAAGAGTTAGGTTCTAACAAAATCTCATCTAGTTCACATTACATTAATGCCCATCTGATGCAATGGCACCGAATGTTCTATGACCAGTTGAAGTAATTACTTGGAGAATGACCCTGGGATTATTCACTAACTTTAACCAAAAGGACACCCCTTTTTGAAGTACGTTGGCTTAGTCAAGTTCAAAGCCCCACTTCCTTGATGCCTGATTAAATATGCTCTGAGGTCTTCCATTCTCACTGGTACTGGCAAGTGTACAATATCCCTCTGAGTCAAGCTGGGGGTTACAAAATTACAGTTCTCTCTGCTCTTCAGATTTTGTGGGCAGACAGGTGTGTAATTAAGTGTCTTCTTCAAAGCAGACAGCACTGAGACTACGGTGGATGGTCAAGAAGTCATACAGGAAAAAAAATAGCAACAATGTGTTAAAACTTTCTGAAACTGAAGAAAAGGGCATCATAATCCCAAACATTCGTTTTCCTGCAATCCCAGTATAACAGGACTTGCAAATTAACCTTTATGCTCTCAGCCAGTAGATAAGACAACAGATCTTCCTGGGAGCATTATTTTCGTAATTGACAAAGATTATATTGTCTGTTGACTAAGGGGTTGCACTGGCATTCCATTTGTATTCCTGTACTAAGATTTTTCTAACAAGATAGAAAAGTGCTTCTCTGTGGGGAAGTTTCTATCCGTTGGTAAAAATCTTTGCAAATCCACATCATATGGAAAATTAATCTGTCTGGTAAAAGGATTTTTTAAATGTGCAAAGCCACGCTCAAAGTACACAGGGTCACATTATAAGTGCAAACATGTCACCTGGTTTGTTCAGACCTCAAGTTTCATCTCTGTGCCATCCTGCAATATTCTACAGAGTTTGATTCAAACATATAACGATGGCTAATGACCATAAATAAAGCAGAAATTAAATTAAAAGCTTGGTATTAAAATGCTTTACCAAAGCATTTCACTGAAGAAGACAGTATATTAATATACCATATTTTTCAGTGTATAAGACGCACTCCCCCCGCCCCTGAAAAGTGGGTGAAAATGTCTGTGTGTCTTATGCAGTGAATGTTGCCAAAGCCCCACCCACCTGCTGGCTCGGTTTTTTGCCTTTTGAGGGCCTTTTCCTGGCCTTTTTTTGGCGGGTTTTGGGGGGGCTTTTTCTGGCCAAAAGATGAGTGAAAAAAGGCTGAAAAATAGGCCGAAAAATGGGCCAAAATGGGCTTAAAAAGGCCAAAAAACAGGCCAAAAACAGAGTGATCCCTGCAGCCTTGAACAGCTGATCGTCGGTATTCTGGGATGCAGAGCCAACCGCGATCAGTTGCTCATGCTAAATCACGCTGCACTGAAGCTGACCAGGCTGTTGGCAGTTTGCTATTTGCTGCAAGGAGGCAAATTGCTGGGAGGCAGAGGCAGATTTTTTTTTCTTGTTTTCCTCCCCAAAATCTAGGTTTGTCTTATACACCGAAAAATACGGTACATTCACTCTGAAAGACATTCTTATTTCCATCTAAAACTTAAAAGACTTTTTAAAGTATTTAGATTTTAGGTAGTCCTCAATTAACAACAACTGCAACTGGGGCCAGAACTTTTACCGCCAAGCAATGCAGTTGTTAAGGGAGTCACATTTCATTGTACAACCTTTTTTTGCCAAGATTATTAAGGAAATCATTTCAGTTATTAAGGAAATCATGCGAACGTTAAACAAATCAGTCTTCCCTCCATGACTTTTGCTTGTCGAAAGCCCCCTAAGAAGGCTGTAAGTGGCAACCAGGTGACCCTGGGATGTTGCAACCATCATAAATACAGGCCAGTTCCCAAGTGCCTGACTTTTGATCATGTGACTCCAGGAACACGGTGACCGTCATAATGTCAGGACCAGTCATAGGTCACTTTTTTCAGCACTGTCAATGATTTTAAACAGTTATTAAACAAATGGTTGTAAGTCAAAGGCTACCTATATTATAAATCAGAAACCATGGATCTTTTTTAAAAAAATATTTTACTGACTCTTGTGAGGTTCTAAGATTAACAGTAGCCAGGAGGAAAAAAACATTTATTTTCTCAGTTTAGTAAATATTATGCAAAACTACACAAATGTAAGTATTTGCTTTCACTTTTTTCTTCTTCATGCATTACTTGCAATTATTTATTCCATTTTCCATGTCAAACACAATAAGCTTTACCATTAATTTAAATTTAAAATTAAATGAAATATAAATTAGCTTCAATTAATTTAAATTCATTTTATAATATATTCCTAACTGCATTATACAATTTATGTAATATTCCTGGCAATTCATTATCTTTTCAGTTAACAATATGCACTTGTCTCCAAGTTCGTGGACATCTATGTCCCCCACTGACACATCTATTCATAAACACATTAAACTATCAAGATCAACTTTGCTTTATTTTCCATTCAGTGTTAACACATTTGCTAAGTATTCTATTTATTCTCATGCATTCTTTGCTGGCATCATACATCGGTATTATCACATTCAGCATCCAATCTATTTCATATTTTGCAAAATATTCCATGTTTCTAAGCTGTTTTATCATATGCTTTCTCTAAATTAATAAATATTGAAGGCAGAAGGAGAATGAAATGGCAAAGGATGAGACAGATAGTGTCACTGACACAATGAACATGAATTTGGGCAAGGAGAAGGACAGGGGGGCTGGCATGTTATAGTCCATGGAGTCACAAATAATTGGATATAACTTGTGACTGAACAACAAAATCAATAAGTATGTAATGAGCTTTTTTTTTACATATATTTATTTTTCAACTGCATTCAGAAGAACAAAATTTTGATCTGCACACTCATTCTCTGGCATGTTACCGGATTTCATGGCCTCACTGTACTCCCCAAATTTAGCTCATTACCTTTTAGTACTCTTTTGATTAAAATTCTGGAAAAAAAACCCCTTCTTAAATTAATTCCCTTGTAATTGCTATAACAGAATAATGCATAAGGGAATGTCAACATGGATTGATCTGAGCATGCACTGGGACCTATGCATCAAAGAAAGTTGATATAACAAGTTACTATCTTCAGAGTTATTTTGGATTAAGAATCTGTGTTAAATATAATCCCTCTTCTGAACACAAAAAGCAACTTGAAAGTGTACCTGGGTCAACTTCAGCTTAGTTTCCCATGTGTTGATCCTTTCCTCAAATGGCTTTTTGAAAGGCGAGAAAGACATGCTTTGTGTCATAACAATATGATCATCAAGAAGCTGAGAAGCTTCATCAGGACTCTTCAGAATAAATGTTTCGGTTTCTTTGTAGGGAACTACATTGAAGAGGATAGATTCCCATTCACGCTCCATTTTATCCAAAGTCTAGGAAATGTGAAATAATATTTTTAACACCATTGAACATAGCTTACTTTAAAAATGGCAACTGGGCAAAAGTTAACAGAGTTCAACGGCATTGATAATAGACTGAGCTTTACTAAACAGAAAAGAAAGAAAGAAAGAAAATAGAAAGTACTGTTTTCTACCTGAAATTTTTATTCTTAGAAAACATAATGAATGACATGCATATATAAGATTTCCAGTGAATTTCATCCCACTTTAAGTCATCCAGCATTCTTTATACCTGTTTTAATGCATTTTTTCAGAGAGACTGCCAGTGTTTGGGTTACACATTTTTCACCATTATATTATGTAAAAAAATTTAAAATGGTCTGAACAAGAAGTAAGAATAAAACAATTCAGCTATTAGATAATGTATTGAAACACAAAGGAAGGCTACAGGGGAAAAAAAATTGAATGGCATTCTCACATTCTCAATTGAGTATTCCTTTCCTGCAATTTCAGCTATTTTGGCTATATTCTCAATGTGATCCTGTAACTTCATCTCCAGACAGCGAGCAAATGTCAAGTTGGCTTTGGGCTTCACATTGATTTTTATCTCCTCTGAAAGCATGTCCCAATGGCGGTTGCGCATGCCAGGATTGCGTAGCCCTTGAATCAGAGGTATGTATGGTCTGAATTCCTCAATTTTGCCACGGATTTCCACAGCCACATCCTGGCATGCTTTTCATAAGACAGAAAAAATAACCATCAAAAGACATCAGGATAGAGTAAATCAGAGCAGAAAAGTAATCAGGGAAAAATCACTGACAAATGCAGCATTACATTAACCGAATGGGAAATCTTCAGTTTGCCTAGCAGGCATTATTTCTTTCTATATCTGATTAAAGATTAATTTTTCCTATAGATGTTTTCTTTTAAGTTATAATTGTGAGAAAGGCAGTGCTGCTCAAAGGGGCAATATTTTAAATATTTTTAAATTGTTTTGAATAGTCTGGCTTTTCTTGCAGTAGAAAACTAATAAGCTAGCAGTGCTTTCATGAGATGTGATTCTTTCAGCACAGTAAAAGTGAAAATTTTACTTTGTTATACAATTGTATTTTTAATCCTCCTGATGTTTAATGATTCACCTGTTTACATATATATTCCTTCATGTTCTTTTTCTGTTAAACCGATTCCCTGCATTTCAAACAGAATCCACTGCTTAAAACAGAACATGAGTTAAAAGGCAAAACCCCCCACAATCCTTCACTGCAGAATATATTACAATTTAAATATAAAGCTACTGTCATGATCATTTCAGAGAAAGTTTAATAATTCCAATATATTTGTATAATTTCTGAAAGGGTGTGAAGGGAAGCATTTTCTAAGTCTTTTTTATGCCCACTATTTTTTTCTGAATTTTCTGAAACTCGCTTTCCATGGAGCAGGCACACAGTGTGGTTGTATTTCAACAGGTAAAAATAGACAAACAAACAAACACTTCCTAAAGAAGTCCAGATTTTTAATTTCATCCTCATCAAAATGGTACATCATTCGGTTTAAGGCCTAGCATTTACCTGGAATATCCTTGAAATGTTTTACACATTTGTGCATTGTTTTAAAGGACTCATTGACATTCTTCTCCAACTGCTCTGCATCAATCGCAGACAGAGGATCATTCATCCAGCTGTCTGCCCAGCGAAGCCAGTCTGATGCTGTGGTCCAGAGATCATAGAAGGGCTGAAAGTCTTTGACCATCCTGGACAACTTATCATACTGAGGGAAGCAAAAACAAGCAAAAACAACAACAACAACAAAAATGAATTGCTGATAGCTTGTGTTTGTGGAAAATATTTTCTAAACCAGGGGTGTCAAACTCGATTTCATTGAGGGCTGCATCAGGGTTTTGCTTGATCTCGGGGGGGGGGGGGAGAGGAGGTGTGGCCAGGGGCATAGCCAGCTCAACATTACTCATCAAGACTCCGTTTTTGGCCATGACAGTTTCCTGTAGCCCTCTGCCAGTGAAAACAGAGCCTGGGAAGCCTGCGCATGGCCCTCCTGAACTCAGTTTTTGCTGGCAGAAGCACTGTGGGCTGATCCTTCACTGTTTCCAGGGCACCCCGCAGGCCAGATTCAGCCTGCAGGCCTTGAGTGTGACATCCCTGTTCTAAAAAAGTCAACAAGCAGTCATGCTGTGTACTTATTTGCTCTCCCTTTGCTGGTATAAACAAACATGGAAGGAGCCCTAAAGCCACTTTCACAATTCTCTCTTTCTCTCTCTCTCCCATCACACAACCCATTATACCAACATTAACTCCATCAACTAATCAAGAGGCAGCAGCGTAGCCAACCAGCCCAGCACACCATGCCCTCCCACCAGTATTTATAGAGAGACAGCAGCTCTGGTCACACACTTCTTGCACTGGCACGAAGCAGAAGGCATCAGCCTGAGGATGGTGAATGGGACCTATTCTCAAACTTACACGTGAAAAGACCCGAACAGACCTAGACCTGCATATATATATAGATAATCACAAGTCTCCATACTCTCTTATGGGTTGGCATTAATATTTACCCTATTCTAACTCAGTATACAAAGGAACACCAAACCACCATATCCTAAAAGAGAAAACATTAAGAAATATAATAAGGAAACAATGTTAGGTCTCATTTGCACAGCCTCCAATTTGCCACTTAAAGCCATCTTACTAACCATAGGTAATCCTCTACTTACAACCATTCATTAGCATTGTTCAATGTTACAATGACATTGAAAAAATGCTGCAACCTATGAGCAGTCCTCACATTTACAACTACTACAGCATCCCCACGGTTACATGATCAAAATTCAGGCACTTGGCAACTGGCATGTTATTACCAATAGTTGCAACATCCCATGGTCATATGATTGCTATTGATGACATTCCCAAAGGACTTCAAACAAGCAAAGTCAATGGGAGAAGTGAGATTTGTTTAAAAAACACATGGTTCACTTAACAATTGTAATGATTTACTTAATAGCCATGGCAAAAATGGTGGTAAAATCAGGTGTGACTCATTTAACAATTGCCTTGCTTATCAATAGAAATTCTGGACCCAGTTGTGGTTGTAAATTGAGAATTACCTATGTGCTCATCATGTTGCCTTGTCTCATCTCCAGGTTAGAGCTGAAGCCACCCAATTTTGTATCTAATGGATCAGTGTTAAAGTGGCCTTTTTCATCCTCTCTTGGCACAAGCCTTGTGCCTTTCTGATATTTTGACAAAGATTCAGGAACTGGGATCTACCAGTAACTCTTGGCCACTTTCAGAAACAGCGTAGAGAGGCTACTTTTCAGCCCTAGCAATTGCTTGTGGGGCTTAGTTTTCCGAAGAGAAAGGAAGCTCCTTGCTGAAGATTTCATCTTTTCTCATTTATTGAATGATTCTGTCAAGAGTTTGCTATTTATAGCCTGTACACATAGATTATATAATAGAGTAATGCAAATCTTCCCAGATTTGTTCTCTGTGAAGAGTGCTCACACTTCTGATAGCCAATCTGGTAGAAGAAGTGACAGAGAAGATGAGATACAGTGCAAGGGCTGGGGAGCAGGAGTTGGAAGAAGTGGAGAATCCACCAGTCAGTGCTGGTCAACAACCTCTTATGCTTTTGTTTTTATGCAGAGTTAGAGATATAAGTAAGACAGAAAGACTAATGAGGCAGAAAGACAGAGAAAAAACATAAAAAACAAGCAAGAATTTTATGTGAGAATCTAAGGATCATCTGCAGGATAGGTGACTTCCATGTAAATTAAGAAGCAGACCATGTCCTGACAAACAATGAAGCTCTATGGATCCTCAGCATCAGATTCTGACAGATGATTAAATTAGTGGATATAGTCACCAGTCAAAACATGCCTTTTGTTCCAGCCACATCGCTTGCCAAGGACAACAGTTGGGGGGTGTTTTTTTACTATAGGAAATTCACTGATTGATCTCTTTAATTTGTTCCCCATTATAGCTAATGTAGTAAAAATGGTGCCACTGGTTGGCCTCATAATTGGGATAGAATAGAGCTTTGTCTGATGGTTCAGAGCAAATTGTGCTAATTTTGTGTCAGTTCTTTAACTGAAGGAAGCCCATTAAAACAGCTGTCTGGATAATCCTGTGGGGGATATCAATCAGGAATGTATTTGCTCACATTTTATATTATATTAACCATATTTTTCAGCTAAATTAAATTAATGTTTAATCTGAACTTTTTCTAGATGGGTTTTCAGACCTGGATATAATACTGAGATAGCATTGATTGCACTTGTGGAAATCCTGTGGTGGGACCAGGATTGGCTACTGCATGATTGTCATGAAGTCTTAAGAGCCACCAATACCATTGAGTATGGTTTACTTTGGACTGGCTCTAAGGGTTAGGAATGGGAGGCAGAGTATTATACTGTTTCTCTCTCTTCTTTCCATGGCTGGTTCCAGATCAAGCTGATAGATGAGAGATCTAACTGTAGGCCCTTATTTTGAAGAAGTATCTCAAGGTTCTCCCATATAATATCTACATGGATCTCTTGCATGAAGCTATCTGTTGATATCTAGACCAATTAAGTGATATTGCCTTAATAGCCAGAAGCTGTGGAAGTTTGGATGAAGATAATTTCAGATTGAACCCTAGTTGGCCTAGTGGCCATGAACTTTGGGCATACCAGAACATCCCATCGGTAATTTTGGATGGGATTTCAAGACTGAAATGTTGTGCAGTGTGGAAGTCTTCATAGACTATTGAGTCCTGCATAAAGAATTGGTGCCAAACATGGTCAGAAGGCCTTTTACACAAATCAAATTATACAGCAACTGCACCAATTTCTGAATTGGGAGACCATATCATAAACACTCATGTTTTAATTAGCTTGCACTTGGGCTGCAGCAATGCACCCAACATGAGGTTATCTATGTAGATAATTGAAAAACTATAGCTAGTTCAGAATTTAGCAATGCTGTGGAAGTAGTTATTTGCATACCATAGTATACCAATTAACATCACTACATGAGATATACTGGTTACCAATCAATTTCTGGGTTCAATGCAAGTTGATAATTGTCATCCATAAAGCCCTTCACAATACAGGGCCTAGATATCTGAAAGACTGCTTTTAATTACTTCTGCTTGTTCAACAAGACCTGATAAGATTGGCATGTCTGGGTCCCATCAACTAAGTTTTGGTTTTCAGGGGGCATGCCTTTTCTCTTGCAGTATTTATCTATAGAATAATGTTCCCTGAAATTCAGAGTGACCTAGCCATGCTGCCCTATAGAAAACCTTTCAAGACTTTGTTTCCCTGGGACTGGACTAGGAAATTACATGAACCTATTCTGAATGTGAATTCTTTCTGGCACTGTTTCAAATAATTTCTGCTATATTTGTAATTCTCAGTTTTGATTGATTGATTGATTGATTGATTCATTCATTCATTCATTCATTGATACCAATATGAATGCAAATATCTGTCTTTCCTCCTGCTAGGCACTTATTTCACCTGACTTTTGCAATTTTTTAAATTGGTTAAAAATGGGAAATTGGGAAGTGGTTATAACATATGGTGTTCATATTTTGTTGGGGAAAAATAAGGGGCAAACCTGAAAAAGGAGAAAATCAAAGAGGTTTATAACAAGAAATAATTTTTTATGTTTAAAAATTGCTTTACAAAAGAAAGAGTAAAACAAGAAAAACTACAAAAATGCATATTCTAATAAAATAAAAGCAAACAGTATATGTACATTTATTTTTAAAAAGACAATTCAATTCTATATTTTTCACATGAATATGGAACATGGTGCATTATGTGGTACTATTTGCACAATAAAAGTTAAATGACCAAAATAAAAGATAAATATAAGTTTTTGAAAAACAAGTAACTTTAAAGGACAGCTTTTTGAAATATTTTACAATAAAAATGTATATTATGTCACCATAATATAAACTACCTACCGGCATGTAAGAGTTTAAATGAAACAAATATAATGTAATATAATAACTATAAACAAATATATTTTATATATAATGTATTACAATAAACAGATTACAGACTATGTGTGAGAAAGGGACTGTAGAAAAAAAAATTAGGATCAAAGTTTCATAGGAATTAATTATAAAAAATGAGTTTAGACACTTCGGGCATAAAATGTATAAATATGATATTGCTAATTCTTTGCTACAAGTGTTGATATTATTTCACATAGGAATATAAAGGCATAAATTGCAAACAATATATGCTTGTGATAAAATTTAATATAAGTTTTTTTTTATTCCATGTTGCCTGAATAGTAGATAAAACATTCAGCCAGTTTTTTTTTTAAAAAGTATGTTAGTTTAACTACTTTTAACCAGGTCCCTTTGCTTATTAGCCCTAATAACTTCTGCTGGGGGGGGGGGAGGAGATGGTGGTGGAGCATTCCCTGGTGAAGCAACAGAGACAACTATTATAACTCTCCTGTAATTGTCACTTCTGACTCTAGCTCTCAGCTATTCAACCTGAGCAGTCTCTGAGCCTTCTCTCCCCTTCACCTGCTACCTCTCCCAGCCTCAGCAGCTGGTCCCCAGGCTGGGAGAAGTGGCAAGTGAAGAATAGGATAAATTCTGACAGATGACTAAACCTTCAGGTGATGTGATTGGCACATGATTTTCCCACTGGCTGGTGATGTTGAGAATATGGGGGAAGAGCAGTGTTCCCAATACATGAATTGGAGGACATATTTTCCAGCTTATAGACAGAACAGAGGCAACCGGAATGGGCAGTGCAGTAAAATATATGCCAGTTGAGTTTTCTGCTGCTCACAGACAGGAGAAAAACACTTCAGTTAGATCGTAGGGAAGAATCTTAAGTCAATCTGCTCAGACAATACAGACAGCAACATGATGAAGTTGTAACGAGATACCAGTGATGAGATACCGGGAAGTTTTTGCTGTTGTCATCAGCTCACAGAGGAATATAAAGCATGATGAATGGACAAAAATGCTGGACACTCACATTTGTTACATGCATGCCGAAAATACGCTCCCGATTATTGTAAAGCAATGCCAACTGCTGGGACTCTTTCAATTGCTTCCTGATTCTTCTGGCTTCATTGGCTATCTCATGGGCCCGGCCAATATCCATGTGTGCAGAAAATCCAGCCACTGCAATCTGGGAAACAAATATATAGGAAGAGACAAGGATGTTGATTTGAAAATAAATGTATGGATTTCTTCCAACATTTCAGTTGTGTAGTTGCCTTTTGGTTACAATTTCAATGCATTTCTGAGGAGAGATTAGCAATCAGTCTTGGAATAGCCTATTAGGGTGGCATTGCAAAAGGGGATGGAACCACATACATACATTTTTAAAAATGAATTGGGATAAAAAAAAATTACTTTTAAATTTTAATCATCACAGATACACATACTCTTAAAATGATCCCCATCTGATCACATTTCACTTGATTTTTGGGTGGAAAATAAATTATTATTATTAT
>JAEANM010023548.1:0-11341 GCA_017656035.1 Myanophis thanlyinensis
ATTATTATTATTATTTCAATTTATTCAGTAATTCCCCATCTCATTGTCATAACTTTCACTGGCTAATAATTAAAACTTGCTACCTAGCAATAGCATAACTGTAAATTCACAATGATACCTAATGGATTTCCAAAACAACTAAATTTTAAATTACTGTATTTTTTGCACTACATGACCATAAGACACACCTAGGTTTAGAGGAGGAAAACAAGAAAAAAAAAATTCTGAATCAAATGGTTCAGAGATGGAGTCTGAGAGGACCACAGATAGATGTCCTCTCATGTGCCAGCTCTGCCTATTGACTCCTGCACTGTGGAAAAGAGACAGAAGAGGTGGGATTCAGCACTGTAAAAAGATCCTGCCACCACAGCCCAGCTGCTATTCACCAAAGGACCGACATTATTTGCTCCATAAGATGCACAGACATTTCCACCCACTTTTTGGGATGAATAAGTGCATCTTATGGAGTGAAAAGTACGGTATTTATACTGCATTCAATCCTGATTGGCTCAAGGTTGACTCAACCTTCCATCCTTCTAAGGTCAGTAAAGTGAGGACCCAGATTGTTGGAGACAACATGCTGACTCTGTAAACCACTCAGAGAGGACTGTAAAGCACTGTGTAGTGGTATATAAATTTAAGTGCCATTGCTATTATTAGACTTTGATAATGATGAATAGTAGTTAGCTAAACAAACCCAATTTAAATCCAAAATTGCTAATGAAAATAGCTGGCTATTGCCAGAGAAGACTTCCCTGCTAATCCTTTCTTTGCAGGAATTCCTTGCAGGAAAAGATGAGGTATTGTACACACATTAACAAAGGAAGAATGAAATTGACTAGAGCATGGGTGTCAAACTGGCGGTTCCACATTGCCGTCATGTGACATTTCATTATGTTATTTCCCTTTGTGGAGCTAGGGTGGGTGTGGCCTGTGAGTGATGCATCTGGCCCAGTGGCCTACAGTTTAACACTCCTGGACTAAAGGGAGTGGAGAATTATCCCTTGTGCACTTGACTAAACAGACTTAATTAGGAAACGGCAACAAAGAAACTGGACAATAGGCTCCTGGTACCACTAATGTAACAAGAGGCAATGATATTTACAGCACTGCTATCTCTTTAAAAAGCACTGTTTTACTTATCAATAAAAAGGGTCTTATTTGGCTTTCCTTATTATTCTCCTAATCAATAATATTCTCTCCTTGACAGTGAATCAGTGCCCTAGAATTTTCCCTCTCTACAATTCAACGGTGCTACTTTCCTATTGTTCCTCTCTTTGTGAAGCTGGTACTTAATGATCATTTAAACAAAGAGTTATTTCTCTTTGGTATTGTGCTCTGTTCTGAATTTTCCACAATAGGATACCAGGGGCTGTGGCTATTTGAACTTGGCTTGAAGTGGTGTGTGTGTGAGGGAACGAAGAGAGAAAGTGAGACCAAGAGATCCCAAAGGTCAAGCACCCTGACAGTGATCTCATTGATATCAGGACAATGTCTACTGTGTCGGACCTTATCAGATGGACAGAAAGATGGTCCTTAAACAGTCAGAATCTGTACATTGAAAATCTTTGTATCAAACATGGAAGTTCACAGGTAACCAGTGCATACTCATACAGTAAAGGTGTTTTGTGGGAATACCCAGAAACATCCATAAATATTCATGCCACTATATTCTTGACCAGCCATATTGATCAAGTGATCTTCAAGGGCAGCCCAAAACTGATTTAGTCCCTACATTTGCTTAGCTGAGCATCATACTTTGATGTTCTTCTTAATAAATCAGATTTTCCATGAGATCAGGAAAAACAATTAAGCAGCATTTCAAATAAATACTAGAACAACCTCTTTTCAAAATGTATATTCAATGTAGCAAGATCAAGGACTAAGGGGCAAGGTCATTGTAAGTACGTAATATAACAAGGGAGGAGCAAATTACTTCTTTTGGCTTTTGGATGCTATCCTGCAGCTATTAAAATTACACATCTATTAGCTAGTTTTGCAGTATTTCATTTGCATACTGGTAGGTAATTCAAGACAATGTAATGAATGCATATGAACTCAATAAAATACATTAGCATCTATTTTAGTGGACTCTGCAGCCATTTTCAACTGGATTCTGAGGCCGATAGAATTTTGTGATGACCAGAACAATATGACTAACATACAGAATAAATACAGGTAGTCCTTGACGTACAGCCACAATTGACCCAAATTTTCTGTTGTTAAGTGAGGCATTTGTTAAGTGAATTTTGTCCCATTTACAACTTTTCTTGTCACAGTTGTTAAGTGAATCACCACAATTGATAAGTTGTTAACATGGTTGTTAAGTGAATCTGGCTTCCCTATTGGTTTTTGCTGGTCGAAAGGTTGCAAAAGGTGATCACCTGACTTTGGGAATCAGCAACAGTCACAAGAATGAAACAGTTGCCAAGCATCTGAATTTTGATCACATGATCATGAGGATGCTACAAAGGTTGCAAGTGTGCAAAATGATGTGATCACCTCTTTTTTAGTGCTGTTGTAACTTTGAACAGTCACTAAATGAAGTGTGATAAGTCAAGGACTACCTGTAATGCATATTTATTCTCTGCAAAGCTACCAGTCATTTGGTCTTTGTTCAACAAGCCTTTGCTTTAAACACATCCTAGTTTCTGATTCATTCATGCATGTATATCTTGTAAAATATTTTGTAAAAGAAATCATTTTGCTACCCTATTGATCTAGTATTGATTTCAGCTGCCACTGTTTCAGAAAGATAACTTTAAAAAAAACTCATTTAGGAGGTTTTCTGGCTGTTGGCAGAGTTAAAATGTGGAATTCTAAATTTCCTTTATGACAGTGAAAGCTGTACTTGCCCTTGAAAAGGTATAGGCAAAAGACTGCTTGTTTGTTTCTTCTGTTTTCCCTGTACTGTAAACTGGTCCCGGTGCTTGTCATTGAAATGTTGCTTTGTTTTTGTTTGTGTACTACCATATTAACCTAAATTAATGTAAGCAATTAAAATGCTCATTATCTTAGGCTCGAAAATTAAGTGCTATTTTGTAGAGCAGCACCTTTGGAGAGCAATATTAGAGCAAGCATCTCACAAACACATTTATAAATGGAAAATGAGAAATGCAGAAGAGACATTGGGCTGATTTAAAGCCTTTCAAGTGAGCTGGTCAGGAGACTAATGCTTGTGGCATAAAATTATGACAGAGTATGTTAAGGGGAGAGTCCCCTCACCTGCATATCCTTTTGGTGCTAAAATTGGATCCTTTTCCAAGACATTCCTGCATTCTACACACCTCTATTCAAGAGTTCTGTACACTGCAGAGGGTTCTAATTTATATGGAAGCTTACTTGCCATACAAGCTATGCAGAAGCTTTCTTCTGGAAGACAGCAGTTGATGCCAAGTGAGGTGAGACTTATGGCAAAACTCGCAGGAGAATGTTCTGCTTTACAGAACAAGAAGTTTATGATTAGGGAAACATGGCCACTTTTGTCAAAAGTGTTAGTTTAACTCTGCATCTCTCCAAAGAAAAAGAATATATCATATGCAAATGAGCATTTATTTTCCAAAACAAGGCATCATCAAAGAAATCACATTTATATATTATATAATAGATTGGCAAAAATATAGAGAAACTGGGGTGGGTTTTTTTTTTTTGTCAAACTATACATGTGTTCCAGTTGGGATCACTCTCTTTGTTTCATCCCTATAATTACCCAATACAACCTTGTTGACTTTTGTTGTTGTTGTTCCATTCAACTGTGTCTGATTCTTAGAGACTGACAGTATGAGTCCCTGCAGTTTTCTTAGCAAGGTTTTTCAAAACTGTTTTGTCTCCTTCCTAGGGTTGAAAGAAAGTGGCTAGCTCAAGATCACCCAGCTCACTTTCTGCTTAAGATGAGATTAAAATTCATAGTTTTCCCATTCTAACATCATGCCTTAACCACAAGACCAGACCAGACCAAACAAAACCGAACCAAATGTAAAAAGAAGAAAGATTTGTCCTACTGATTTATTTAGTGTAGAATTAAAAATAAATAAAAAATAGCATGTAACAGCTGATATTTGATGTGTATTGCAATCTCTAATAGTGTGAGCTCAGTAAGAAATTGAACTGTATTGAAACTGAGAAAATTAGATAGGAATCATCTGCAAAACAATCCTTCCTTCCTTCCTTGCTTCCTTCCTATGTTAATGATTTTAATAAACATTTAGATATTATGCAATAATGCACCTTCCATCTAGAACTCAATAAACTCTAAATTATTCCTTCTTAGAATACGCATGGCTTTGGTTTCTGATACTTTGAATTTTCAACATATACGTAGTTAATTAAAATTAATATCTAATAATAGCATAAATGGCTATGGAACTTTACTGTCCTGTACTGTCCCCCTTTAATATACAGTATTTTACAATGATTGAACATGTCTTCTAACCTCCCCCACAAAACATATGAACAGAAATGACACTAGCATTTTTGACTTGGACTCTAATTGAGCTCAGCAAATATGTTCAAATAATACATAACCTGATGCTGCATATATTGTTTTGGGGCAATGGGACTAGATTTCATTTCACATTGCTATATCAACCAGACATCAACAATACCTTGTCATTTCAATGTGTCACATATTTTCTTTGCCAATTTTGAAATCATATGCTAGTATCATCTCCACTTCCATCTGGAACTAGAAGGAAACAAAAATAACAACACTGTTATATAATTCACAGCTTTGCTATCCTTGTATTTGCCCAATTTGAAAGAAATGAAATCAGAATTCAGAAGAGTCCCACATAAAGGAACTGGGGATCAGATACATGGTTTTTTCATTGTTCTGCTTCTACTTTGAAACTAGTCTTAGATTACAGATTTGGGAAAGCACTGTTGCCCAAGAGCTGTTGAGTACACAAGGCACTATTCCAACTCCCCCTCTCTCATCTATATGAAGCCACTAGGAACAATTGTCAGAGCTGAATGTCATCTTTATACGGATTATACTGAGATCTACTTCTTATTTCCCTTATTAGGTCTGTCAGTCTTCACGATAAGCTTTCCCTGGGCCAGGATGAAGGCTAGATAAAGTGGAATCTGGACAAGAGTGACAGTTGCTGGTCAGAGTCAATTCTGTCTGATTAGAAAAGGTTTTGCCTGCCCTTATATAGAGTACACTTCCACAAAAGAGAGTCCATTACAGGTGGCACTCAGAAAGAAGGCTATAATCCACTCTTAAATACATTGGTAAAATGGGGGTTGTGAATCTAGTTTGTCTTACTAGATGAGGATATTGGCATCACATGGCATCAGTAACATGATATCAGTAATATTTATTGCTTCATATGTGTGTGTGCATGTTATTAGCTATAGTTCAGTCTATTCCAGATTTCATGTTATTATTCTTTGTACTTTTCAGATATATTGCCTTTAATGTATGTACCCTTGTCCTCTCTATTAAAGTGCAAATGTTCTACCTTTTAATGGTTAAGTTATGAAACTTAACCATTGCCTTTCCCTGACAAAAATATTGGTTTATCCTTGTGCTGAACAAGAACTGTTTTCAAAGCTAGTCGAACCAGTTCCTATTCAGTTTATTATCCTTTCAGTTTCAGTCAATGACCATCAAAGTCAAAAAGTTCACTGATTATGATGGTTATGCCATCTGGAGTGCCAAGTCATGTCATTATTTAGTTTCACTAATACTGTATTTGCTGGTTTGTTGCCAGAACCCCTGTGGGGTTGTAAAACACCCATCTGGCTAAACTCCACTTATGGACACCACATTAAAATATTCATATTTAACTCTAGAGAGTCATCAAACCATGTCAACATGCAACTCAAGGAAAATTTTCTTCTTTCACATCCCTGTATATAAGTTATATTAGAGTTGTGCAAAGTTTGAGAGTGTGCTTTGTTTTGATTGAAGGTTTGTTAGACACATTTTCAAAGCAACGTACCAAGTATAGTTGTATTCTGTGAATGGAGCAACTGCTCACTTTGCTTCTCCCAGGAAGAGTAGCTTCTAATTATATAAAGATACCTTTGTTATCAGACTCAGGTAGTTCATTTAGTTATCCTAGCCATGTCTCAACATTTCACCAATATGATATGAAAGAACTCTACAACTGATTGAGTATGTTCCAAGTTTATTAAATCAATTGGCAGAATCATACCTTACAATCTTGTGCCACATAATTCCATACAGGTTCTACCTGGTGTGCTGCTAAATTGTTTTGCCAATGTAGATAGTAGCCTGATTTTAAAATGTTGAGTTCACTTGGAAAAAAAATAGTAATAAAGAATTCCATTGAGCTTGTGGAAATAAATTAAAAAAATAAGATCAGAGACAAATTTTAGAATAATATTTTGAGCATATTGTAAATATAAAATATGAATGCCAAATGAATTGTAATATACACAAATAAAACTTTGGGATAAATATTGCTTTTTAATTAAAAAAAATACATTAAGCAGTGACGATTGGGGACAAAAAAGGAATTTTCAACAATTACCTCCTTTAGCTGCCATAAGCAAAAATGTAGCTTTAAAGAAAAAGATCTAAAGAAGTTGCAGTCATGAACAACCTAAGTGAAAATACTACTACTGGCTTATATTGTAATGTGCTGTACTGTATGTATAATAACTATGATGACTCAGTAGTTAAAGATGCTGGGCTTGTCAGCTGGCAGCCAGGTTCAAGACCAGTGCACCATGCAATGGGGTGAGCTCCCATTACTTGCACCAGCACCTGCCCACCTAGCAATAGCACTTAGATTTATATAACAGTTCGTAATGCTTTGCATTGCCTTCTATAAGTGATTTGCACAGTCAGCATATTGCCTTCATCAATCTGGGTCCTCATTTTACCAACCTCAGAAGGATGGAAGGCTGAGTCAAGCTTGAGCAGGTAAGAATCGAACTGCTGGCAGTCAGCAGAATTAGCCTACAATGCTGCACTCTAACTAGTGTACCACCATGGCTTGTCAAACCTAGCAGTCTGAAAGCATGCAAGTGCAAGTAGATAAATAGATACCACTTTAGTGGGAAGGTAAGAGCATTGCATGCACCTCAGCATATAATCATGCTGATCACATTACCCTGGAAACATCTTCACACAATTCTGGCTCCCTTGGCTAAGAAACAGAGATGAGCCATATTCCCTACAGTCAGACATGACTGGACAGGGCAAATCTTTACCTTTATGTATAATAATATTATACAGTTTTTCATAAAAACACAAATTTCACTTGAAACACATTTTGGATGGCCATCAATAAATTGTCTCTATGTTTCTTGATAGTACTGACTGTTCTTCTTTTCCAGGTTAACTTATGATGAGCTGATGCTGAAAAGGAATACAAGATATATAAGCATCAGCATCTACAACAAGCTATAACAATGTCAAAATCATCAAAATTAAGGTCAAATAATACAATTATCTAACGATGTCTTGACATCTGGCACAAGTCATGTCATTTGCCAGGTGTCATGATGCATGCATCATAAATGTCTCTTGTGGACAAACAGATGTGATGGTCTTTCAACTCTTGTCCTTTTGCATTCTTATCTCATTCAGAACAGAATTTTCCCACTTCCTTCATACTGGAAATCTTGAAGCCATACCCACATGTAACTGAAGCCTAACATTTTCTTTAAAAACTGGAGTTTTTGTAATTTCCATTTATAAATGGCATTTACTTCCCAGTATTTCTTTTAGTAAAATTCTTTTAACTACATTTTGTTCTGCAACAATCCAGTGGATCAGGCTGAGCAACCAGGTCACAAGGTATTACTTCATAGTGGATCTTCCCTTTAAATGTCAAAATCAACTCAATTTTAAGGTTAATTTGAGCTTTAGCATAGTTCTCCTGATGTTTTTAGTCATCCGAATGTCTTACCAGAAAGTTAATTAACACTTTTATCCAGAGATAACATCTGAGAGAAGCTTCATAAAAACAGGCAGCTGTCTAGGTATGCCACTTCAGTTGTCATTTTAAGTTTCATTTTCTCATTACTGTGCCCCTGACAGAGGGGGACTCAGTCAGAACCCCCACCTGTCATCTGACTAACCCTTAAATAACAGTTTTAAATAAAATGTTTGGTCTAGGAGCAAATATTTGATTTTTTTAAAAAATCTGCTTTGTTTAATTTTGCTCGGTTTGGAGTGATAATATCCCAATCTCATTTGAAGGACTTTGGTGAATTAAAACAATAACCATTGGATGTCTAATCTAGCACTTTCCAGATGGTAAAGTGCTGATTCAGAATGGTAAACTGACTATAGGTAGGCAGGGTAAGTAAGTCATGCTACCCCGACTTATACAATCTTATACAATGAAACATATTCATTGTATAAGATTGTATAAGAGAAGAAAAAAACCCTGTGTATTTATGCTTGAAAGCAGAAAGAAATATCTGATTTCATTAAAATGGGAATGGTATGCATAAAATAGGATAAAAGAAGAGTCAAGTTCAATGAAAGTTGTTTGAATCTAGATTGAATGAAAAATTGAGTAGTTAGAATGAGGAACATCGAGGAAAGGTAACTGGTTAAAAGGAGAGGTAAAACTAAAAAAAAACATGGTGATGGAGTGGAGTTGATGGTCAAAAGGATAGAGCAGTGGTGGCAAACCTTTTACTTACCGAGTGCCAAAAAGTACGCACTTTGTATGTGCCATCTGCACTTGTGTGTGGCTGTTATGTGCAACCACACCATCTGTGCATGCGTGCAGTTTTTACACGTGCAATACGCACAGGCACCCATGCACACACAAGCAATCACATGTGTATGCACAAGGGAGCTCTGAAGACCAGCTGGATTTCCTGCTGCAATTGCGCGCATGCACTGCAGAGGCCAGAAGACCAGCTGGGTCTCTGCAATTGTGCATGCGTGCATCCACATGCTGCAGCTGTCAGATGGCCGACAGCTTGTGTGCCCAGAAAGATGGCTCTGCGTGCCACCGGTTCGCCATCACGGGGACAGAGATTTATGGATGAGATGGAAACAAGCATGATTTCCAAGGACAGAAAGATACATAAAGAGGAATAATGTTAGTGCGCACCAGTTTTAGCTGTTTCCTTTATTATTTCTTGTCTCATAGATTTCTTTGACTTACTATTTCTTATTCCTTTTTCAGTATCCTGTCCAATATGGCCAATATCATACTATATCTAAATGGCAAGCAAGCAAGATAAATGAAAGTAAGATGGATGACATATAAATTTAATAAATAAATACGTATGGCACACAGCAGTAGTTCTGGGCTTGCCTACAATCTCCACAATCTCTAACTCAGAAGTCTCCAACCTCTGCAGATCATTGACCCCTTCATAACATCATTAACCCTTTGGATAGTTCCATTGGCCCTTCCCACTTTGGGGAACCCAGCTCTAACCTGTCCTTTCAAGCATGAGTTCCTACTGTAACCTAAGAAATTAATCTACATAGACTTTATAGTTAACTAAAAAGAATTATATTCTCAATGACATATTCAATTAAATTAGGTGTGATAAGTTCTTTTTCAGCCCACCCTACCCTTCTTCCATAAAAACATGGTGTTTTTTTTACTTTCAGCTGTTTGAAGAAGGAATTCAGTTTTCTCATCTTCCATTTAAATAACCTCTTAGAGTCCTTATTTCTTTATAAAGGAAAAAAAAACTTTTTTTCAGGCTGTTGGATAAGAAACACTTACCAGGTCTTCAGACAGAGACAGATTGGCTAGCTTAATTCTTTGAAAGCTTTTGTAGTAGGCTATAAAGGAAGCAAAGGACCTAAATTCTATACATCAATATCTTCTCAAACTCCAATTCACTTTTCATTTCATGAAAACCTCTAGGTTCTTGGAATAATAATTTTCCCCAAGATCAAATTGCATTCACAAGCAATTTATAATGGCCAGCTGATATCTATGGATTTTTTTCCAAATAATCAATAATCCAGTTATCATACATTCATGAAGTCTGAAGAAGGGAAAAAAATATTAAACTGTTCCAATAGCTGTGGGTTATCTTTCAAGATTACCTCTTTCTAAACTTCTTGAGTTGTCCTATCAGGAATAATGTAAAGAACTTTTTTCCTCCAGTTAAAAACAGAATTTCTCCCAGAAACAAAAGGTTCCAAAGATATCAGAGCAGCTTTACAGCATACTAATATGCTTTCCTTACAAGGTGACACATAGCTCATACATACTTACTGCTTAATACTGGTGTCAGAGATGTTGTGGTTGGATGATTCTGGTCAATGGGGCAGAGAAAACCAAACAACATTTCTTAATTTTCTATTCTTCATCCAGGAACATTTTAGGAGAATCTGAGAAAGAGTGGTATGAGGTGAAACATAGATAACTAAAGACACCTGAAGATATAGTCTCACATGATTGCCTTTCCTGATTATTGATATAACTTTCTCTTGGCACAGTTGGATGTCTAGTATCCATGTACAGAAGGGCCCAACATGATGCCAATAGACTTTTAAAGGAAGGTTGCAGGACAGTTCAAGGTGACAAACTTGGTCCTGTGACTGATGCTGTTTTTGTTATTGCTGTCATTGTTGACAATTATCATTACAACTAATTGCTGCTGCTCCAGTTGCTATTGCAAGATGATCTGGGATAATGTTAGAACCTCTGGAGAATAACCTCTGGAGAAGAGGTGGATGTCTTCCCAAGTATTGAAAAGAGCTTTAATAGGTAAAGGATTGTAGGTAAGGGAAGATCATTGCCATAGCCAAGACTCACAGAGAGAAGAGACACTGGGTAGAGAGATCAAGTTTGCTTAACACAAGAATGGATTGATCAAATAAAAGGATAAAAGCAAAACACCTAATTGCTTTTCTCTTGGCTAACACATTAGCTAATGGAAAGGAGGAAGGGAAGTGAGAACCTAGAAAAGATTTCAAGAAATGAAATTACAACTGCAAAAATATTTCTCCCATCAGATGAGAGACAAAATTCTTTGTTAGAGGGGGCAGATGGTACAGTGCTGGTGGTTTTAATAGATGGTTTAGTGGAAAGGAATTGGATAGTAGTATATAATTCTTTCCCTTGGATATGTTACACAAACTCACTATGATTTTACACTTTCATGTAATGATTCAATACATAGCGCACCACTTGATGGGAGAGATTCAAGCCAGTGTTGATGCCTGGTGATTGCTTGAAGTATTTTTGGCAAGATTTACCATAGTCTGCTTCTGAGGACAGAGTGATTGGCCAAAGGTCACCCTGTTGGCTTTATGACTAAAATGGCTTGGGGCCCGGGTACTTATGGGACCACCTGTTGCCTCCATCAGCCTCCAGCCGACCGGTGCGCTCCCACAGGGTTGGCCTCCTCGGGGTGCCACCTTCTGGAC
>JAEANM010023549.1:0-11341 GCA_017656035.1 Myanophis thanlyinensis
AAAATAAAATAAAAATTAAATAAATAAACAAAAGAGATTGCATAGAATTTTTTATTCCAGTGTAGATGTTTTGGTGGTTTTTGTTTCCTTTACAGAAATTGTTTTACTTTAATCACCTAAGAAGAAGAAGAAGTTTTATCTCATTCTGGAAAATCATATTTACAGAAATGTTGGATGTTCATGCTATTTAGAATTTGATTTTTAAGTTCATGTCAAGCCAGTGTATTTACTACTTTACATTGTACTATAAGAATAAAATCTGGCCTACATTCCCTTCAGAGTAACAAATGAATAGCACTGACAGAACAGCAACCTTCTCCATGCAGATATCTGCACTAGTAATTGGATATTTTTGTGGGACCTACTGCTCTTTGCAAGGCAAAGTGTTACCAAGCCAGGCCTCGGGATAATCAGCATATGGTAGATCTAATTTGTTTGCAGACTGTTTATCTGATGGAGCCAGGGTGGGGTTCATATTGCTATTCCACCATGCTGTGTTACCATAAAAAAACTATGAATGAATATGCTGATTCTCCATGGCAGTATTTATGAAATCTCTGACAGGATATGCTCCAAATTCCATATGGTTCTACTTTCTGCAATGTCCTGTCTTATGTGTTGTGGCTTCAATCCAAAGTATTTTTAGCAGAGAGAAGGAGATGGAGACAAAGAGACTATTTTGTTAAATGTTATACAACAGAAAACAAAAGCGATAAAATTTATAATTCTAGAAACACAATTTATGAAGCACGGTTTTACAGTAATGCAAATATGTTTCATAAAATATGGATTATGCATTGTAGTGAGCCATAAAAATGCTTTAAGGAGTTTGCACCAACAGATAGAAGATTTTATGTAAAAGATTATTTTTTCTAGGTTTGAAGTACCAACAGTTCTGATGGGTGGAAAAAAACTTTCTAACTGCAGAAAAGTAGTTAGTAAAAAAAAATCATCTTTGTCCAATCACGCTTGCCATTTTGACAAAATTGACCCTCTCCCGCTGTACCTTTGGATGTTTTAAATGTTGCTAATTATTATTTAGACTGAATTGGGAAATGGGTAAAATGTTGCTAATTATTATAGGGACCGAATTGGGAAAAATGCATATTTTGCAGACATATATCTGAATGTTAAAAATTTTTTGTGGTGGATTAAACTTGGTTCACATCTAATAGTTTGGATTTCACATTAATTCTATCAAACATATATCTTTTGTTGCAAATATAAGAAACTTGAAAGTTGTTTTTCTCCTAAGAAATATTTTTTAAAAATATAGCCTGAATTGAAAAGTAGGGGGGAAATTAAATTGATAAGTCTGCCAAAATTAAATCATAATTTTAATATATTGAAAATATTGACTAAATTACAGAAAATGGCATTTTGTAAAGATTTAGAATATCAAATAGATGAACAACATAATAACAAAATTTTTATGACTGTAAATTTAATTTTAGAAACAAAATCTACTCATGGAAAGACATTTCTTTGCATTATGATAGCTCTCTAATGGTTGTTATGAAAACTGCAAGTACTAATTTATTTTAATATTGATAAATTCATTAACTTATTTGCTTTAAGAACAATTAAAAAAACCATCAGGTATATTTACATTTTAAAACATGAACTAATGGGGAAATAATTATATTCTATAACAACATTAATGCTTTTAATTCTCATGGGTTTCTTGTCTTTATGATCCAAGCTGTTAAGAAAACGACACATTGGGAATGATATTGTGACAATAGTTTTCCAAGAACCTGGAGCCGAATCATTCAGCCCAAAGAATATTCGTTCTCACTTTCAACATGTTTTTGTCATTGTCCGAGTACACAATCCTTGTACCGACAATGTTTGTTACAGGTAACTATTACAGTGTTTTGCATGACAGAAGATAACTTTTTATCTCTAAACCATCCAGAGTTCTGTAGTTAATGAGATGGGTGGCACCTATATTTGATAAGTAAATAAAAATAACTACAGGTAGTCCTTGATGACAATTTTGAGCCCAAAATTTCCACTCCTGAGAAAGACAGTTGCTAAGTGAGTTGTAGATCATTTTATGACCTTTTTTGCAACAGTTGCTAAATGTATCACTACAGTTCGGTAAATCATACAGTTGTTAAGCAAACCTGGCTTTCCCCTTTGATTTGCTTGGCATCTGGCTGGGAACGTTACAAATGTTGATCACATGACTCCAGAACAGTGCAACTGTAATAAATACCTGCCTGTTGCCAAGCACCCAAATTTTGATCATGTGACTGTGGGGATGCTGCAACAGTCGTAAGTGTGAAAAACAAGCAAGCCATTTTTTTCAGCACTGTTGTAACTTCAAATAATCACTAAATGAATGGATATAAGTTGAGAACTACTCGCATTAAGTTGCAATATTCGATCGGAGCATTTTCTAATTTCTCAGTAAAATATTTTAGATTAGAAGTAATTAGAAAATTAGAATTAGAAGTAAATGAAAATCTGAGAACTGTTTTTTCCTATCAAAAATGATTATATATGAGTTAAATAGTTTGAAACTAGAGATAGTGGCTTTGAGAACAGAATGAAAACCAAATGTATCTTATATACTAGATTTGTAGTGGTTGTCCCACAATGTTTATATGCAGTGGAATTTCTTTTGAATGCACATTTAGTAAGCAGAATGTGTGTTTCTGAAAGATGACTGACTATATATGTCTTTCTCTGGAAAATATCCAAGACATACAAATGAAACATTTCAACATTAGAGATTGAGAAACAAAATACTGAGGATATATTTCTTTTTAATGTATTAGAAATACAAATGTAGGTTATTTGTTTCATGTGTCCTTCTTCTTAAATGACCCTATGTGTTTCTACATAAAGTAATAGCACAAAAAAGGATATTTCAGAAATATTTAATTAACTGTTAACTGTTATTAACTGTTGCTTGGAGAACTTAAATGGCTAAGACCCTTGAAATGGAAAGAAGATATTACAATTATATTTTTTTGTTTGGGTGACAGGGCTTAAACAATAATATTATGTCACCCTGATCTCACTGTAGATAATCTCCATAAATATAATTAGCATTCTTTCTTGATAGACATATTTCATAATCTTACTGCCTTCCCATTCTTCCCTTCCTCTTTTGGTCCTGTCTTAATAAAATCAGAACCCACATCATTTGCAATACTCTTTGAAGTGTCTCCCTAATATAATAATAAAAAATGGAGATAATGTCAATTTTTTTTTACTACAGTTGTTTGGGTAAGTAGGATCCCAGTGACATCCATCAATAAGCATTTTGGACTGGTGGGAAACAGGGAGTTGAGAGGAAAGCAACAGATCTATGGTGGGAGGGGTGATGCAATTACCAGCTGAAAGATGTTGTCAGATTCTCAAAATACAAGGGAGAAGTGAGTATGGCAGGGACTCTTCTATTGACTCTATGAGCTAAAACAAAATTTGAGCTGTTGTCACTCAAGCTAGTATGATTTTCACAAATTCCAATGTAAAAAGGCTGGTGGATTGGATCCTGCTAAATCACTAGTACAATGGTTCATATGCATTAATGTTCTGTGGAGGTTCTACTGTTTTACATTTTTTTAAAAAACAATGATTTGCATTATTGCACTTTCCATATAATTCTTCCTTCCACCAATATATTAATCTATTATTCCTCTGCTTCTTTTCTCTTTGATTAAGGAGCAATAGAAGTAGCATTCCCAGTAAGCATTTAAAAATAATCTCTTCGATAAGTAGCAAGTGCTTGCTTCCTTGTAACTCTGGGAATAGTTTAAAATTTGATCAATTCAAGGTATTTCTTTTATGTTTTCTTTTATGTTTTCAGGACATGTGGAGGTGGTTGTTAACATATATTGTAGAGAGCAGGATAAAAACATTGAATTTTGCAAATTGTTAATGTTAAAATGCTTTATTGCCAAGTAACTTCACTTGAAAAATGTAGTTCATGGTTTGTAGGTTTGGAGAAGTATAAAAATGTATGTAAACTACTATTGATTTAATACATATATTTATCTTATGTAAATGTACCACATGCAAAGGAAAAAGCAATAATACCGTGTTTTCCTTAAAATACGACTCACCCCGAAAAGAAGCCCTACCATGTTTTTAAATGCATGCATTCAAATTAAGCCCTACCCCCAATATTACCCCTGAATAAGATCCTGCCTACCCTGGGGTGCAGGGGGTGGGGCGAGGTGCATAAGTAAAAAATAAGCTAGGGTGAGGATGGGAGCTGCCCTACTTACCAGGCCTCGCACACTCCAACACCTACCTTACTTTGATCTGCAGCTGCTGCTTCTGCAGCTGCTTGCCACTACTTATATGCAATCACCCACATCTTCCATTTCACCATCAGAGCCTTCTGGAAAGCCCTCTGCATCTGGATCAGTAATGGAATGGGCTCTGGATCAGTAGTGGAATTCATTTTTTTTACTACTGCTTCTGTGGGCGTGGCTGTGGGGGTCATGTGACTGGTTGAGCAGTTTCTGTAAGTGGGGCAATAAAAATTAGGCTAGAAACAACACTAGAATGTTTTTTTTCCTGCCTTCCTTATAGGATTAACCCTGTAAAGTGGAAAAAAATAAAAGGAAATTTCTTCTAACAACTGGTTCTCCGAATAGAAAATTTACTACCGTTTCTAGCGAACCTGCTAGAACCTGCTGAATTTCACCTCTGCTCTGGATGGATGTATGTAGCACCCCTGGCTTCCATTTTGCCTTCAGAGGCTTTCCGGAAAGCTCTCTGCAGCCGATTACAGAGGTTCGGATTGATCCAGAGCTCTGTTACCAGCTGCAGAGGGCTTTCCAGAAAGTTTCTGAAGGCCAAACAGAGCAGGGGGCACTGCACGTGTTAGTTCTGAGCCCATTTCACAGCTGCAGAGGGCTTTCCAGAAGGCTCTGATGACAAAACAGAGGTCAGGGGTGCATCCATCTGGAGCCTGTTTCATAGCTGCAGAGGCCTTTCTGGAGGTGAAATGGAGGCCAGGGATGATGTGTGTGAACAGTGGCAAGTGGTCGCAGAAGAAGCAGCTGCAGATGAGGATGAGGCAGGTATCAGGGTGTGCGAGGCCTGTTAGGCAAAACGGAGGCCAGGGCGACATGTGCGAGCAACGGCAAGAGGCCAGAGAAGTGGGCCAGCAGCGGGCTCCTACTGGGTGGGGCTTCAATGCTACTGAGGTGAGTCAATAATTAGACCCCTCTAAAAAGAAACCCTAGCCATTTTTTCATGGGTCAAAAGAAAATAAGACCTGGTCTTATTTTCGGGAAAACATGATAGTAATTGATACAGTGTACTCAAATAGATATACAGTATATTGAAGAAATTTTAATAAATAGTATAAACTCTAAATAATCAGCATGTCATTTTTTATATCTTGCAGTTGTCATAGAGTATCCTCTCTGTAGAACTGGACTGTTTAAAGGCAACAAAATATATAGCGCATTGAAATCTATAATGTTTCTGCATATTATTTTAAATCACATTTGTATGTATTTTTGCAGTGTTGCTGTGACAAGATCAAGAGATGTGCCCTCATTTGGACCTCCAATTCCTAAAGGCATCACCTTTCCTAAATCAAATGTATTCAGGGACTTCTTACTGGCCAAAGTGATCAATGCTGAGAATGCAGCTCATAAATCAGAAAAATTCCGTGCTATGGCTACTAGAACCCGTCAGGAATACTTGAAAGATTTGGCAGAAAAGAATGTGACAAATACACCCATTGATCCTTCTGGCAAATTCCCTTTCATCTCGCTTGCTTCTAAGAAGAAGGAGAAATCCAAACCTCATCCAGGAGTAGAACTCCATAGTTCTGGCGCTGTTGTCTGGATTCTCCGTGCTAAAGACTATAGCAAGGGTCTAGATATAGATTGTCTTTTGGGCATTTCTAATGAATTTGTTGTTGTAATTGAACAAGATACGAAAAGTGTTGTATTCAATTGTTCCTGCAGAGATGTAATAGGGTGGACTTCAACAGATACAAGTGTCAAAATTTTCTATGAAAGGGGAGAATGTGTTTCTGTGGAAAGTTTCAGAAACCCTGAAGATATCAAGGAGATTGTCAAAAGACTAGAGGTTAGAATTCCTTATTTTCCCCTTACCTTCCTTCCTCAAGCATAAATACATATAGAAATACTTTAATTTCCTTTTTGGATCTGAGCAACAAACTAGTGAAACAAAATGGATGTAGGAGATGACCAGGGGTCAAACAAATTAGTTTGGAATCTTTGTATTCCTGTAAGAGACCTAAATGCAGCCCCTTGAAGTCCCTTGATTCTTATCAGGCACCAGTTCATTCAGTCAGATTCTTCTGCAGGTAACATGAAATAAACTTGTACTACTTTTGAACTCTATCCTGGTTCCTGATTTCTTGTACCAGACAATGTTCCACCTACTTGCTAGATTATTGTCCTACCCAGTCAGAGTAATAAAACACCTTGTAGCTTATTCGTCTATTTTTAAAGATCTGGATAGTTTATTTATTATATTAATATTTACACTTTGACTGCAGAAATGTTATTTCTGAAATCAAAATAGTATTTTCCAATGTTGTGAGAAAAGACTTACCAATAGTATTTTTCAGCATTCAAAAATATTATCTTTTAGGAACAGCACTTAAAATAGTAAAACAAAGAGTTCCATACCGAGATTTTACTGAATTATAAAAAGTGTCAAGTCAATGTAAGATTTAATAATTAAATGAAGTTTGTCAATTTGTAAACGAATACTAGTCTACATATCCTCTATTAGTGTAGGTATTGTTTGTTAAATTACTATATGTAACTTTTTTGTAGCATTCATAATTTTAAATTAGCACTTTTCATTTTTACAAGATCAAACTAAATCAGTAGTTTACAGATTACTACTCAGTAGTAATCCAGCTATCTTCCTCAGAGGTATAGATTATAATTGCTGTTATGAATAAGGAATGACAATATCTACCTTGCTTCACACTCTGTTTTAAAGATCTAGCCTATTTATTTGTGTCTCCTACTGAATTACATTTCATTGTATTAAACTGTTCCCATTACACCTCCACATCTCTTGTCTTCCAATTCTCAGCTTGTGACCAAGGGATGTGAGTCAGTGGAAATGACTTTAAGACGGAATGGATTGGGTCAGCTTGGCTTCCATGTGAACTATGAAGGAATTGTGGCAGATGTTGAACCATATGGCTATGCTTGGCAAGCAGGATTACGGCAAGGCAGCCGATTAGTGGAAATTTGCACTGTGGCTGTGGCTACCCTAAGCCATGAGCAAATGATTGATCTCCTGAGAACTTCAGTTACTGTGAAGGTTGTTATTATCCCACCTCATGAAGATTGTACTCCACGAAGGTATTTCACAACCAATGAATTAATTAATATATATCACTGATTAAAAGAGAAACAGTTTGAAGTAATAGTTAGGGAATCAGGCTAGAAACTAGATGACTGTAAGTCCTAGTCCCACTTTAGGTACCAGCCAAGTGGCCTTCAGCCAGTCAATGTCAGTCCTAGGAAATAGACATGTGTCTATTATCTATTGTTATATTATCTATTATTTGTCTATTATCTATGTGACTGTTATCTTTGTGTATCCTATCTAGAGGTCTGACCATTTGAAGTTACATCAGCCTTAAAAAGGGTGCTATAAAGCCTGTATGAAGCACTCATACAGTCATTATAAAAGTCCCCCCCCCCATCAGTTACATGACCAAAGTTGGGTAGTTGGCAGCCTGTTCATACGTACAATTGATTGCCAAGCATCCCATGACCATACATCATTTGAAATTTCTGTTCGTTTCCCCAGAAAATCAATGGATAAGCTGCCTGCCCATAGCATTCGCTCTTGTTGCTGGCTTAAAGAGCTGTCTGCCAAGGAAAACCAAACTCCTTTGGCAGGGTAGAGATCCAGGGTGAAGGCACATCACTGTATCCCATTGAAGGCAGTCCCTTCTGCGCATGAAAGGGTGCTGAACCTCTTTGGCAGAGTGAATCTGAGGCGCTGTGCTTTATTTCTGCACCCCGCCAAAGGCCATGAATGGAAGAGACTTGTATCCTTCCATGGGCACCAGAAATGCAGTGTAAATCTTGATGATTTGTATTCCATGTCTGCACACCGCAGAAGGAGTTCCCTTCTTCACATGGATGGGAGCTGATATCCTTTGTCAGGCAGCTCTTTTGACCAGCCTGAGAAGGAACCAAAATCCAAGCAGATGCAAGGGGAAGGCCCAGATCAGGCTGGAGCAAGTATCTCTTTGCTCAGGGGATGAAAATCCTCCTTGGATTTTGGCAGGAAGGATTTTCAGTTCTTGAGTGGGGAGGCAGTGTAGTAAGTTAAGAGCCATGCGGTATTTGAGTGGGGTGAAGGCCCTGGGAGACCTAGCACAGACTATGCACGTGTCTCTCCCGCAGGGGCTGAAAATCCTGTTTGGAGTTTGGCAGCTTTGCAGCTCCTAAGTATAGCCTCCAAGAGTCTCTTCGCTCCTATAGAGGTGCCCATGCTTCTTATCTGGACTCTGACCATTTAACTATATCACCCAATCAGTAATTGCTCAACAAGTGCAACCAGGAATGCCAGGATTGCAATCACTGAATAAAATAGCCACATGGGCAGCCATGTGACAATTTGCTTAACAACCATTTTACTCGACAACTGAGATTCTGGTCCCAGTTGTGATTGCATTATTGCCATGTGTCTATGTATCAGCTTTCTATCTCTGTATGTCTATATATGAGACATCAACAGGCACATAGACATACACATTTACACACCTTTCAAAAGAGACAATAAAAAGCATAAAAGAAAATCTAAAAAAGACCAAAACACATCTCCTCCAGCAGTCAGTGCCCAGATAAACAGATTAACATGAGACAATCAAGCAGACAATATTTCTATCAAGGAACTTCCCAAAAGAAAATCAAATCTCCACCAATACTGGTAGGGCAAGTATTGTGTATAAAAGGGAACTAAGCTCCACAATCACCAGCACTGATGATGTCATCTGGACAGATAATGAAACAACTGCAAAGAATATCAAAAGAGCCCCAAGGACTTTACAAATCAAACTTGAGCTACATATATTCTCTTCTGTTGGAAACATTAGTATATGTTATTTTAGAATTCAGTGTTACAGGTTCAAGTGTCACTTTTTTCACTGAATGTTGAATGCTTAGTGTTAATTCTTTATCCAGTTTCTTGAGACTTACTTTTGAATATAGATTAAAATTTGTGTCTTCTTCAATAAGCAGTAGAGATATTTGACTTCTTAGAAAACCATTAGACTAAACTGAGAAATTGGAAGTGATAGTAGTTTTTAAAGATGCCATCTTCCTGTATTCATGTTCAAAGGATGGGGCAAGAGGAGAAATGTATAAAAATACCTTGTGACTCAAACTGTGTCCCTTTTGCACTTGCACTGTGACCATTCTGGTGACCAACATATATTTTGTCATTCTGAAAAGAAACATGGTTTGCTGCAGACATCCCAAAAATACAAGCCACAAGTATTATACTTGAAACTAACTTGCAGCTGTTTATGAGTTTCATACATGTACTTATATTTATGATATTCTCATTGCTGTTTTATAATGAAACAATGCATTGCACATATTCCTCCCATATTTCACACTTTGTTTAACCTTACTTTTCAATTTTCCAGAAGTTTTTCAGAAATTCATCGCATGCCAGTAATGGAATACAAAATGAATGATGGCGGAGTTCCATACGAATTGAAATTCCCCTTTAGAAATAATAACAAGTGGCAAAGAAATGCTAACAAGGGACAAGTATCTCATGTTCAGCAAATGCCATCACAGATGCAAAGTCCAATTACCACTAGAGTTGCCTCAGGGAAAGGTGAAGGAAAAATGCCTCCTCCAGATCGGGCCGCCAACATTCCACGTAGTATTTCTAGTGATGGCCGTCCACTGGAGAGTAGAAGGTATGGTTCTAACTTGGGAGTGTTCTTTTGCAATGCAAGTAATAGAATTTTAAAATCCAAAATACAGATAGTCCTCAACTTACAGCCACAATTGGGACCAGAATTTCCATTGCTAAGGTTGTTAAGTGATTTATACCCAATTTTACAACTTTTTTTTTTTTGCCATGGTTGTTAAACAAATCACTGGAGTTCTTAAGTTAATTATGCTGTCATTAAGCAATGGCTTCAACCCCGTTGACTTTTGCTTGTTGGAAGCTGACTCACATAAGATGATGCAGCCTTCATAAATATATGCTGATTGCCAAGTGTCTTGAATTTTGATAATTGACCATGATGATTCTACAGTGGTTATAAGTACAAGGACTGATTGTGGCTTTTGGGTTTTTTTTTACTTTAAACAGTCACTGAATAAATGGTTTTATGTCAAGGAATACTTGTATAAAGGAAGTGTTGAATAGATAGTTCTTAAAAGAAAACAGCCACAAAGCTATTTCTTCATTTTTAATCAGACCAATTTTTAAAAAATATATTTGGACTCTTTTAAAAAGGCATTAAATTAACTGTGAATAATTATATTTGTATTCTTTAAATAATTCTTGTTCTGACTTATTCTCAGTTACTTTTTTAGAAAATGTAATTGTTAACTTACTGTTTGCCTCTGATCTTCCTAAGCCAGGCCTTCTTTCCCAGATCTTTCCTACTTAGGCCCATTATGACTATCTTCAACTTCATATATGACACGTCCATTTTCCCGATCTCTGACAATAAAATTGGGTTATCTACTTAAGAACCCATAAACACCCATTTTGGACCTTATTCTAGAATTCACTTTTTCAGAAGAAGAAAGTTTCTAAAATCTCTGGTGTTCTTTCATTTCTTCTGTTCAGAGTTAGTTTAACATGTAGAAAAAGGGAATGTGTTTATTCATTCCACATCTTTCTAAAATTGCCACAACATAAAGAAAGTATAATTTGAAACTTATTAGTATTTCTTCAGTCCTCTGGATGTAAAAATAAATAAGGGGAAAGGACAAGCCAATATATATGTGAGTTAACTTTTATATTTGTTTATGATTATTTAGTATTTGGTGTTCATTTTTCATATGTATTATGAACTGAATCTTTAGAAAGGCTGTCTAAACATATGTATGTTAAATCCAATTCTTTTGATACTGAGGTACACAATCATATATTTTTGGCTATCCTGTCAAAATTCAGCAAAATCGGGCCCATCATTTTGATGTGACAGATTGTCTCTCCAACTACTGTTCTTATTTAAAAAAAAAAAGGCCTTAGACTTGAAAATAATCACTTTTTAAAAAATCTATGTCAAATGATATCACAACGAATACATTTCATGGTTATTTCTGTTCTGATAGGCTAATAGATTATGGTTCACTTATTGCTCCATTGTTTAATA
>JAEANM010023550.1:0-11341 GCA_017656035.1 Myanophis thanlyinensis
ATAAATAAATAAATAAAATAACAATTTTTCACACCTATGACCATTGCAGCATCCTCATGGTTACATGATCAAAATTTGGATGCTTGGCAACTGGTTCATATTTATGATGGTTACAGTATCCTGGGGCTATGTGATCAGCTTCTGTGACTTTCTGACAAGCAAAGTCAATGGGGAAACCAGATTCACATTACAACATGTTATTAATTTAACAACTGCAATGGTTCAATTAACATTTAGGGCAAGAAAGGCCATAAAATGGGGCAAAACTCACTTAACAAATGTCTCACTTAGCAACATAAATATTGGGCTCAACTGTGGTTGTAAGTTGTGGACTGATAGTACTCCCATGCCAACTGACTCAGGTGAGGAGCGGTCTTTCCTCCAGGCAGCTTCCACTAATCAAATTAAACAGCAGAGAAAGAGAAAACCCATCTCAAATTTCCTCCAGAGAGACCTACCTATTAATACTGCTATCTGTTGGCACAGAGTTCTCACAAATGACCAAGGTCAGATTGTTCTATTTGGGACACACATTATGTAAAGACCAAAGTCTTTAGAGAAGTCTATATTGTAGTCTTGTAATTCCTTCTATACATAGAACAAAAGAGGAGAGAACAATCAGAAGCAAAATGGATGGACCCAGTTACAGTGGCAATTGGAGGTTGGAATATCTGAAAGTCCGGGTTAGGAATAGACTGGCATGCAGAAAATCTAACTATGTGGTTACTAAAACATCAACAAGGTGGTACATAATCAGTATCTTTTGGCACAGGGAAAAAATTTTTTCTCCCTTAGAATTTTCTTAGGGGAAAATTGGTTGCCCACTTCCCCAGTTTGGCATCACCCTTACATATTGGAAATGCAACTCTTAGAATTCCCAGCCAGGATCCCATTGGGAATTCTGAGGACACCATATTCTGTGTATTTTTCCTTCAACTTAATATATTTTATTTATAAATTCTACCTTGTTTTTTTATGGAATGGCCTGGAAGCTCTGCTGAATGGCAGCAGGTTAACCTTTCAATTAAAGATGCAGTCTTTTAACATACATAAATAATGGATTTCAGCTCTAATGTTTATGAAGGAGCAAGTTCCACTGAACAGTAAAGTTTACTTTTGCATAAAAATACATAGGATTGCACTGATGAAGCTTGGTGAGAGATTTATAACTTCAAAACTCCTTTACACCTGGATAATAGGTTTGAGCTTCTCCGCTTTTAAAAATCAGTGGCTACTAAGCTTCTTTCCCACCTGCAGTTTCCCTCCTCTTTTCAGACAGAGATTATCAGAAGGGAGGACAAGGCAGCTGTGTGATAATGTTACCTCAGGAAAATCAAAGCAATTTCAAAGATAGGCAGGCAAAGGCTACTACTGTACAGACTAGTCAGTGTTGGCTTTGCCATTGATAAACTCGTGTTTCAGTACAGTCATGAGAAATAAAAGATGGGAAAATTTCATTTGCAGTTGAGAAAATAAATAATAGGGAAATCCCCAGGGATTTTGATAAGAAGCTGCAGCCACAGATGGGATGTTTCTTTGTGATCACCTGGCAAAAGAGAAATGTCCCAGAAAGCCAGAGTTCTTTTACAACTTTCCTATGCAAAGGGCAATTCCTGACCAGTGCTTGTCCAAAACGAAAAAGATTACTTAGTCTCAAAGATGTATTTTAATGGCCTATGGGAGCAAAGGTCCACCCTTTGATGGAAAGCTAATGCTTTCTCTTGGGCATTAGCCCATTTTATATTATGGATTATGAGCTTGGTTTGTCTTGCCTGTACCCTGTTTTTGGTTTTGTAAGTTCTTTTCTGCTTTAATACTATGTACATAAAGTCACCCAGTGAAATAGGTAGCCATATGAATTGATTAAATAACTCAATAAAATTCTGATAGCCCCTAGTTTTTTTTTTTTACCTTCTCTTGTAACTAGTAGCTACACATAGATACACAGGCTTTCTAGAGTCTATCACATAACTATACTTTTTTTTCATTAACACCAAACTGGAGGTATTTCACCTTACATTTTAAAATGTTAGTTTTTCATCAAAAATAATATTTTACAGCTATTGAAAATTATTTTCTATAGCTTTTGAGAAACCAGGATGACTCCAACAAGAGATATTGTTATTAATAGGAGTATTATTTTTATTATAATTAAAAATCCAAATTTCTAATAAATTATTATTTGTCTTGCAGTAACAAGACAAATCTTCCTCTTCCCCTCTTTCTAACAATGTGGCTGAAGAAAAAAATGGATAGTAATTGAACAACGGATAGTCATAGTTTATCTTAAATAGCTCTGCAGGATTAGCAGGATACAGCTGTAGCATAAGGATGGATAAGACCCATTATATTATTATTAATAGATGTAGTAACAATAATAGTATTGGTATTCCTGTGGTATTTTTTTTTCTTTTATTCTGTTTGATCGTCTCTGGCTGTCCCTGCAATTTTTAGCAAAGGTTTGTTGGAAGTGATTTGCCATTGCCTCCTTTCTAGGGTTGAGAGACAGTGATTGGTCAATGGTCACCCAGCTGTCTTGGTGCCCAAGGCAGGACTAGAACACAGGTCCTCCCAGTTTCTAGTGCTCAACCACTACACCAAATATATTCTGCAATTAACAGTGAGAATAATTTTTCCAAAATAATAAGTTGATAGAGTTGGAGGTGTTATTTTTTCTGATTTAAATAAACTAAACTTAGCAGATTTTTATTTAGTTCATTTTTCTATGGGGAGCAAGAGGAAATTCTGCTTCCAATTTTTGGGTAGTTATCCCACAAACATTAACAGTGCAAACCTTTGAGTACTACATAATGTATATAAAATGGTTTCAAAGCCACATGAGGTGCAAGGGTTCCCATCTTTGTACTAGTAATTGCTTTAATTTGCCAGCAGCAATTTACCCAGAGATCTGTGCCAGCTTTTCCAACTAATGCTTTCTATATAAGTTAGAACACCCCACTAGAAATGATGAAGGTTATGTTCTGAAGATGAGAAAGGTTGTTCTAAGCACTCTAGGCAGAAATTGGAGATTTCTGCCAATAATTAGGATGACACCTGTACACAAGGGAATTTCAGAAACCAGAAAGGAAAAGTAAAGGCCTCTTTCAAGTCAGCATCTTCCACATATAGTCTTTCTATGCTATTAATCCAGGCAAGCCTTTGTTCATTTGCCTAGATATGCCAGTAACTGTTTGACTTCCAGGTAAACTAGTATTACATTGTAAAGAGTATTAAACACCAATAAAAACTTTTATGTTCCTATTCAATGCAAGCCTGATTGAAGTTGATGTAATCTGATAGGATTCATGCTGGACTTCAGTGGGAGGCAGAGCATCTGGAATATATTATATTTATATTCTAGAAAGCTGTAACATTTGTAAGGGAACAAACCATAACATCTTATTATATATTTAGGTAGGTAGGCCACTTAGAAATGGTATTGATTGGCGCAGCATATAAACCTAATAAAATAAATAAATTATTATGAAGCACACACTTCAAAATAAACTACTGCCTAATGTTAAGCAACTTTTCCTAATTGTGTCTGAAGAATGCCCTAAATGTTCGTCGTTAGATTTTGAATGAATTCTTTTTCTTGCAAACAAGTATTTACATTTCTTACATAAATATATTTGCATAGTGTTTCCAAGTGTTCAGAGCCTGTCACTTGCATTATCAAGCTGTAATCTTATAACAATCCTGTTAGGTTATATTATTATCCAGCAGATTACAATGGGAGGATCTATTGTTTGGGCTCCAGAGGAAAAGGTACACAGTGTTAATGGAGTATCCATTCATTCTAGGAAACAGGTTAAGAGTCTTACTATCTCCATAAATCTTCTCTTGGTGCAAATACAAAGAGGAAGGTAAGAGGCGACAAAGAAAATAATAAATTTTTGATTATTAAATATATTGATATTATTAATGCCTGACAATTCTTGACAATTCAGTTTCAAAACAATATTTCATTGCATGTGTGAGTGCAATCCTTGATTTACAACAGTTCATTTAGTGACTGTTCAAAGTTATAACGACACTGAAAAAAATGATTCATGACCATTTTTTATCCTTATGACTGTTATAGCACCCCCATGGTCATGTGGTCAAAATTCAGACACTTGGAAACTGACTCAGATTTACAGTTCCCAAGGTCATGTGATCACCTTTTGTAATCCTCTGACAAGCAAAGTCAATGAGGAAACCAGATTCACTTAACTATACTGCTAATTTAACAACTACAGTGATTAATTAACAACTGTGGCCAGAAAGGCCATAAAATGGGGGTAAAAATTCACTTACCAGGTGTCTCACTTAGCAACATAAATTTTGGGCTCAACTGTGTTCCCAAGTCAAGGGCTACCAATGGTAGCACTTGTCTGGCAATGATGGTATGACAGCTTTAGAGGGCAGTCCAACATCATGAGAAAAGTTACAGCTACTTTTACGAATTGGAGACCAATTTATACAAATGTATACTTCTGCACACTCCAAAGTATCTTTCTGGAATCAGACACAAAGCACTTTATAGCCCTAATGGCAATTCTGTAAAATAAGATGAGGAATACACAGCAATGGGGGCACTTCAATTCTTCCAAAACTTGGAATATTTTTTGCCTGAGATATTAGAGTATCTCGAGACAATTCTGTTCTCATCTATCCTGTGTGATCTGGCTAGTTGAAAAAGTCCCTGTAGCAATGGAAATAAAAAGAAGTGTCATATAAATGTTTTTTTTTTTACTTTTTTTCCTTTAATACTAATAGTGCACATAAACCTGCAAAGTATCCTTTGATCCTGAAAGACAACCATGACATTGATCCTCACACATTACTTTGTAGTGGAATGAGTGAAGTAGTCTAAGGATGGAGCAATCAATTAATTTCATTTGTTTATAATACCCAAACTTTTTCAAATGTATATGTATTCCTGCAACAAAAAGTAAGCCTCCTATTGCACTTAATTTACTAATATTGTTTATTGTTTCTTAACAAAAGAAAAATGCGTTTATGTAAATTATTCCCCAAAATTCTCCAAGAATTCTGTCAAATAGTTCTCTGGTCTAGAAAGTTTCTTATGAAATAAGTTAGTATTAAAACCATGCACAACATTCTATGAGAGTCAGAGGAATTCTAAATTCAGCCCTTTTGATTCCTGGTCCTGGATTGAAATTACAGAGGAAAATGGCAGGTCAAACAAAAGAAGCATTTCACCACAGAGCATGTGGTGTTGGAATTTGAGTTGGAATTCATTTAATCAACATATAATAATGGCTACCAACTTGGATATCTGTAATAGCAAACTAGACAGATTAACAAAGTCTGTAAATCAGGGGTGTCAAACTTGAGGTGTCAAAGTGGTGTCATGTGACATATCGTGACTTTCCCTTCGCTAAACTGGGCATGTCCAGCGCAAGACGCGTTTGGCCCAAGGGCCACAAGTTTGATACCCCTGCTATAAACTAATTGAGGTTAATATGCTAGGATTGAGGAGTCCCAAGCAATTGTTCTGAAGCCTTTCCAATCACTATTAAGTCTCATAGAAGGAAGAAGAGAAATGGGCATCAGATTCGAACCCCAATTCTTTTAGCCAGTGTTAAAATTCTGGGACCAGCTACATGGTTTTTCTAAGAACATAAGCAGGGAATCTCTGGATAATAACAACTTCTAGGGGAAAAGGTGCTTGCTCTCATTCTTGGGCGATTACTATCTAACTTTGGGAAATGAGCCATTGCCTGATCTAATGTAGTCTGGATTACACTTATAGTTTGGCTTGCATACACCATCCATTCAGGCAGTATAAAAATACAATCCCCTTTGTTCCAAACATATCCAGCTTCCCTAAAGTTTTTCTATAACTTGGTTTCCTATTGTGTTTTTTTGCATTACGCAGACATGATCAGAACAGATGATCCTAGAGGGCTTTTTAAATGGTAGGAATCACCTTTGTAATCAGATTTATCTTATTATCCATACAGTGCTGTAATTATCACTCAATTGTTTAAGGCAGGTGTAAGCAATTATGGCCTCTTTACCACCTGTGGACTTCAATTCCCAGAATTCCTGGGAATTCCAACTCTGGAACTCAGCATTCCCATGGCTGGCTCGGGAATTCTGGGAGTTTTGAAGGCCACAGGTGGTGAAGGGGCCACAATTGCCCAACCCTGGTTTAAGGCTATCCAGATGTCACACCTGTTGTTCTTCCATAATATCTTCTGGGTGGAGATTTATTTTGTTGATGGAAGCACCCTATAAATCTCACGCTTTAACTATTCTTTTCTGAATCCCAGGCTTTTAAACAAAATGTAGTACCATGCATTCTTTTTCAGTGGTAACAGATTTTAATATGAATTTCAACACTTACAAAAGTACCCTCTACAATCAAGTCAACTACTACTAGTTTTCCCAAAAGCTATTTTGTTCTGAGGAATTGAGATACAGTACTGCTATCTCAAAAGCAGATTGCTGACAAACTCAATAGCAAAACAATCCCTCTCCCCATGGATTGTGGCAATGAATGTGAAAATAATTATTAACCAAGATGTTTTTGGCTATCATTGCTTGGGTAGATCTGTATCTGGAAAAAGTACATCACATCATTGGGTTCCCATGCAGTTAAAAGTAATTTCCCCTGTATTTTATTTACATATACTATTTTCTAATTTAGCATTTCTATCCTTTTGCTTTGCAGAAGTATTGGACTGTAACTCCCAGAAATCCTATTAGCATGTTGGCTGAAAATTCCGGAAGCCGTAATCCCAACATATTTGCAGGGTGTTGTATTCAGAGTGTTACTCTATTGCAAGCAGGACAGCAAATTAAGTAACTCCATACTCAGACAGACAGATTTTTGCCTAGGGAAAAAAAATGCTTCTGAATGGTGTGGAGGGCAAAGTGCTTTGCTTTTATATCATGGCATCTAAAAAATATGAATTGTTGAACCATATATAAGGGCATCTCCACAGAGCTATGGTCCCAGTCTGTTTTTGTTATATGCTGTAAGTGGCAATGTTGTGGCATTCATGTAAAAAAAAAAAGGGAAGCTGAAAACTTTTCATTGTGTGCGTAAAATGCTGTAATGGGGAGGTGAGGGAGCACTGCAGCAGTGTAACAACAGATTTGGCTTGTGACTGCTTAATTATGCTACTTTGAGAAAAGTGACCTGATGTCAGGTCAGAAAAGTTTAATTTAACTATCCCTTACAGCTGATTCTCTGAGCAATTGTGTCATAATTACACAAATGGTGCTAATTTGCTGACTGGCTCAACAATCAATTTTGCAGAAAAAGAGTTTGTTATTATTTTCTTCTTCAAACTTCTGACAATCAGTTTTACACATTCAAGAAAGGATAATTTACAACCAATCTTTTCCTCTGCATAAAACCCTCCCTGCCTATCTGCCTAGAAATTGAGAGTCTCTGAACTGCAAATTTCAAAGCTTCCTTGCTTAGTCAATGTCCATTTTTTAAAAGGAACATATTCCAGGAACATGAACATGGTGGGTCAAGCTATGTAGCAATTTCAACCAAAAGTTGAATAATTCTCAGAACCTGGATAATCCTCACTATGTATAGAAATCAGGTTGAAAGTTGCATTCCTAATTGTTGCCATCTCTTATGCTATTATACACAAACCAAGAACTAGAAGTGATGCCTTCTCCATTTTACACTCTTACTTTTGGTTTTTCAAGAAGATTTTGCTAATATAGTCCTCAACTTATCAATTGTTAAGTGAGAAATATTAAGTGAGTTTTGCCCCATTTTATGACTTTTTTGCCACATTTGTTAAGTGAATCACTGTAGTTCTTAATAACACTATTAAGTGAATCTGGTTTCACCATTGACTGTCAGAAGATGGCAAAAGGGGGTCACATGACTCCAGGACACGCAACCATCATAAATGTGAGTTGGTTGTTAAGCATCCAAATGTAAACCACATGACCGTGGGGATGCTGCAAATGGTTATAAGTGTGAAAAATGATAAGTCAATTTTTTCCAGTGCTGTTTGAATGGCCACTAAATGAACTGCTGTATGTTGCAGACTACCTGTAATTATGGATATGAAAATGAACATTGACTTTTTTTATGGTTCTACAAGAATTATTAAAATAAGGGAGAATAATCTGCTTTTAACAAATTTATGAGCACTAAAAATCTACAACTGGAAAAACGCCCATTCAAGTCTCTACTCTTTGCTGACAATACCCAGATCTCCTGCTTTTCAAGTTAATCCTTTTTTTTCAATCCAGGCATCATCTTCTCTCCAAAGATATCTTCATTATTCAAAATAATGTACAAGCAAACTGGCACGGTATTTAAATTATTGATTATAGTAGAGCAAGTACCATTTCTAGCTGGTCCTAAAAAGGTAACACCAACAACTATGAATTTACACAAAACTCCACACACAAAAGAGCAGGAACAACTCCAGCTTCAAATAGAGAACTGTAGATCATACATCGTTCTACCACCATCTTCTGTACTAGAGAGCCAATCATTCATTTCAGGATACTTAAAATAAACCAAACTTCTTTTTTTGTGGCAGGCACGTGATTATTGTAAAGCTTTGGAGCAAACTAATAGGATAAGAGTATATTAGTATTTGATTTTTTTTTTAAATAAAACCGAAGCTTTGGAGTACAAAGTTCAGTCATGGTTCTCAAAGGAGTTTATTTTCTATGTCTTTAAAGTGGCTTGCCAGAGATTTGTCTTGTCACATCTAAACTTAAAGTGCTCAGAATGCTGTCTTCTTAGAGACAAAATCCAACATGAACCTAAAAATGGCAAATCCAGAAAAAAAAAAGAAAAGAAAAAAAAACCCTTCAAATATGGCCAGGCTTTCTCAGTCCAGTTTTCTCCATTGTGTTGGGATTAAAATTCCCTTGAAGTCTCAGCCACCATGATGAAGGCAGAGAACGACTATGAAAGTCTCAAGACAGGAACCAAGAAGGCTGCTTTAGAAACCATAGCTGAGCAGTCTGTGACCACAGCAGCTGAGATGAAGCACTGCTGTGTAGCATTTGGACAGGGTAACCCCTTGGAGGGGGGGGGGGAGAGGACATTATTTCCAGAGCTGGGTGGTGATGAGCAATGGGTGATATAGTTCAACTTCATTTAGGCACTCAAGGTTACAAAAGGGCAGTGGGGAATTGGCTGTTGTTACTAACATAAAATAAGAAAAAGGGGGGGGGGAGAGCGAAAGGGGAGAGCTATCTTTTCATGAAGCTGATCTGTGGTCTACAACAGGCACCTATTTCTGGAAACATTGAGATTTAACCTCCACCGGGGAACTGGAGGCAACATATGAGCACACACCTCTCCAGATAAATGAACCTCGAGCTGTTTTCACTTCTCTCTCCCACCATAGTCACACCCTCCCTTCTAACTTAGGTAGGAATCCTAACAAGACAGAATATGGGTTTGTGGATACAGTTCCTGGTTCATTCGACTATTTTATTCCCGTTACAGATTTTCAGCAGGGGAACTGCATTTCGTGCCATTTTAATCAGAGAGAGATGTGGCACACCTGGTAACATATGTAACCCACCAACAGAAGTCCCAAACATTATCACACTACCGGTCATGGTCACTTCAAAGTGGTCTACATCAACAACCTCCCTGGTTCTGCATGCAATACCCTTGTTAGGTTACCTCGCCCTTGATATCCGTTTGATGTTTAAAAAAAAAAAAACCATCCAATCTAACACAAAGTAGCTAGAATGATGAAGGGGAAAGGAAGGTGAAGTTAAAAATTGGCTTTTGCCGCGGTAGGAGAAGGAGGTGAAGACTTGCGAGAGACTTACCAGAACGTGTCCGAATCGTTCCTCCAATTCCTCAGCATTGGGCATAGGTAGTTTGGGGGGTGCGGGCTGTTTGGGGGGTAGAGGCGAAGAGGCAGTCGGTTGGCTTTTTATCTCCTTCGCTGGAGACGTTTCCATGCTGCTGGCTGCATTACCCATTCTCAGATTTTTTTTTAAGATTGCAGAATAAAATCTGGAAAAAGGCTGCGAGTTGAAAATTCCCCCGATTTCCCTCTGAAGCAGAAAGCAGTTCAAGGGGAGGGAGAGTCTCCGGTAAGAAAAATCACACCCATAAAATAAAATGAAATGAAAAACAGGCGGGAAAAAAAGGCTGGCGGTGGGGTGTTCCAGAAAGTCCCTACACGTGCTTAAAAAATCTTCAGAGGCAGAAAGGAGCTCTGACGGTTGCCCATGACTCGCTCCGGCGTTTGGAGTTACCGGAAACAGGAGAAATAACGGCCGCGGCGCACTAGAGGGAACGTCTCGCCCGACGAGGTGGCCGCTGAGCTCGGCTCCTTCGGGGCCACCACCAGGCAGGAGAGCGCTGCCTCGCGCTTTTCTACATTCAAACTGATGGGTTCAATTTCCATGCGAAGGCAACAATGCAACTTTTTTTTAGAAAAAGGAGGTGCATCCTCTGAACCGCTGCAAGCAGCGGGGGGAGAGAGAGAGAGAGAGAGAGAGAGAGACAACGTGTGGTCGCTCTTGAGAAGGCGAGAAGTGACGAGCTCCTCAGCCCAACCTCCCCCTCGCCTCCGCCCCCCCCTCCAAAAAAAAGAGGAAGGATCGAAAGCGAGAGCACAGGAAGTCACAATGCAGGTGTTTGGCTTGGAATATTCGTGCACCGAAAATAAACTAGCGGCAACTTTTCTACGCCGCTGCGCTGCAAGTCCTCTTCTGTAGAGGTCGCAGGCGAAAACGTTAGATCTCTCCTCCGGCGGCTTCTTCGTCCATTGGCACGGAAGGTCTCAATTGGGCTGAAAAGCAGAAAGCAGCCGCAGAGGGAGCGCGCGGATTTCGCAAAGACTGGGATGGACAGACGGGGCGGGGAGGGGGGGGAAGCAGGAAAGAGAGCCAACGATGCAGCTTGCCCATTCCCTCAGGCAGGAGCCTGGGCCTGGAAGGCAGGAGGAGACGCCGGGAGAAAAAAAAAGGAGGGGGACGAAATAGCAGAGTCACCTGCTAGTGGAATGGGGGTCTCGGGCAGCAATAGCAACCGAGGCAAGAGACGGGAGGAGAGCTCGCTGGGTCTCAAAGCCCATAGATTCCCATTAGGAGTGTTGCTAGCCTATTAATTCCTTTCCGAAATAGGACGAGCTTCAGAATTTTTGCCAGGACTTCAGGTTTTGAAGGCCAGGCTCTTTACCCAAGTCGGCACTTTCCAGATGTGAAAGGACTACAACTCCTATTATCCTCAGTAGCAAAAGTGGTGGTAGTGGGCGCAAGGTGGAGGAAGGCTGTCTCAGACAGTGGGAAGACAAATAGAGCCCTAATTAGGACAAGAGAAGAGGAAATGGGCATTATACATACATACATACATACATACATA
>JAEANM010023551.1:0-11341 GCA_017656035.1 Myanophis thanlyinensis
AGAAAGAAAGAAAGAAAGAATCCATTGTGAAGGAAGATTTCTCCATGAATCTGATCAGGCAACTGAACACAGATTTTGACACAGCATTAGTTTTCAGGCATTAAAAAGGAAAGGAAATTCACATAATTGGATGCATTGGATGTGAAATTATATATGTAGTGTGTGCTAAATTTAAGGAATGCTATTTAATTAGCACTAGTATATCAGGCATAAATAATATTACACAGAATATCTGGATTATTAAAAAAGTTCAATAGCAATTGCAAGGATTTATTGATTTTTAACACATTAAAACATTGATATTTATTATGGATATCATTATAAACTATTTGCTAGTCCAGGAGTGTTTAGCAGTAGGCAAAGTATTTTAACATTGGATTGTTTCCCAGTAGGACTTTGTGTTTGTTCAATACATTTCAGAGCCATTACTGTTTTCATCTCTAAGATTTCATTTCCTTCAATCTCAGATTTTTGATGAAATCTATTTGTTAGTTCCTCATCTTTCATGGAAAGCTACCAATGAGTATCAGGCAAAATGCAGCTGTCCTATATTAAGTAATTCATTTCTGTCAACATTAAACTCTGTTTTTCCTTGGACATAAGATGACTGATATTGTTCTGTAAAATCCAAAAGAAATTGTATTACTGTAGAAATAGTTGGATATTACTTTCTTTTTAAAGTTCTATACAAATAGTAAATGTACTGTCAATCACTTGCAAAGTAATATACCTCGTCATTGATTCATCTACTGTGAAATCAGGTATTTTCTTCCCACAAAAAATAAACTTCTTTTAAACTTCTTTTTATGACTCTTTCATATAAAATGTGAAGAGGAGAGGGGGCGGTATATAAATAAATAAATAAATAAATAAATAAATTTTGACTTCCATGAGCGAGTAGGAATTTTGACTATTGCTAGTTTGGCTCACAGTGTTCAGTTTAAACATAAACACATTCTTAATTTTATTATACATATAGTTCTCAATTTACAATCACAATTGAGACCAAAATTTCCATTGTTAAGCAAGACAGTTGTTAAGTGAGTTTTTTGCCACAGTTGTTAAATGAATTATTGCACTTATTAAGTTAATCATGTGGTTGTTAAGTGAATCTGGCTTCCCTATTGACTTTGTTCATTGGAAGCTGACTGGGAAGGTCAGAAATAGTGATTACATGATTCCTTGGCAGCCATAAGGATATGCCAATTGCCAAGCACATGGATTTTGATCACATGACCAGGGAGATGCTACAACAGTCATAAGTCACTTTTTTCCATGCTGTTGTAACTTTGAATACTTACTAAACAAATAGTTATAAGTCTACCTGTAATCAGTTGATTATATACTTGATTTTGATTGGATCTTTTACCATTAGCTGCTAAAGTAGCATATTGCAAACACAGTTTACTTAATTTTCCTACATAATAAAAACTACATCTTCCTTCCTTCCTCTGATAGCTTGGTTTTAACTACAATTAAAACTTGCATCTTACTCATATGTGACATTAACAGATTTTTTATATATATTATCAATTACAGATGTAATAGCTGCAAATATTTTTGAAGTTCTTTGCTGCTATTCAATTATCCTTTTATGTTATAATTGTTTGGTTTCTGAGATCATTTCAAAAGAATTTGATAAACTTCAACTGGCATCCATGCAGCATCTTTATTGAAAAATAATGACGTAGGAAGATTTCAGGGGTAAAAAAAAACAATATTCTATTTGGACTAAATGTTTTGCAGTTTTTCCACAATAATCTAATTATCCAACTTATTAGAGAAAGTGTTTCACTTTGTTTTCCATTTTTTGAGATGATTGATTAATTAAGGTCATTTTTTTGTCTTAGCAACCACATAGCTAGATTTCTCTGTGTTTATTTATTCCTAACCTGTTTTTTGTAATTTTTTGTAACCTGTAATTGAGTCCATTCATCTCACTACTGATCATCCTCGGCTCTTTCCTTCTATCTTTCCCAGCATTAAGGCTTTTTCCAGAGAGCTAGGTCTTCTCATAATATTTCCAAACTAGGAAATTCCTAAACTCTTTAGCAATCTTTGGAAATTATCAGACACAAACTCTGTTCCCCTGTCTGTTTTCAGCTGGAATACTTTACAGCCATATCTGTACTCTACAAGTCTTACCCATTGCTTGAACTATTGCAATACCTGTCTTGCTTTTTAGCAGATAGCAAAACTAGTATCTAGTGTAATCATCCACTATGACTTTCAAACACATAAACTTTATCTTCTCCTTTAATAGCAGACTGTTGTCCATTAGTCAAACTGACAAATGTTTGCTTAGCTGGTTTTAAGCCAGCAAACATTTGTGGGTCATTTGCAATATGCTGACTCACACCCCATTGTCCAACAACAAAGTGTTTTTAGTGTTTTCAGTTGATGTTGCTGCCAGGGAAAAAGATGATGAAGAACCACTCCTCATGAGTTGAATAGTTATATGCTCTTGTCTCACTGCTCCTCTGTTTTTTCTTTCAGGGCAGTGTCTCTGGAGATGCTCTGTAGAACCACACACAAAGCAAAATTTCACCATGTATATGGTCTCAGCTACTCTACTAGCATCTTGGAATGTTGCCTGGAATCTTGGAATCCTGGGCTGAGTGATATTTCCTCACCTTCCTAGTTGCCTCTCCAGCTGTTTCTGTTCTTCCACCAGTAATCAGCCAGTCAAATATGTCATGGTTAAGTCCCTCTCTTGCATAGACTCTAGGCTAGTCACTAGAAATTCCATGAAGTTTCTAATGAACTGAGCACCACATACACTTCGTGAGCCTCAGTAAATTACACCAATTACAGTCATTCCTCTTTCCTCTAATTCTAGGAATGTCTTTCTCATGGACTGCAAATGCATAGACATGGTCTCTCCCAGTTTCAGTTGTGCTTTATAAAGTCTTCTCATCAGCAACACTTTGCTGCCTGCAATCTCTCTAACATACACACTACACAAAGCCTCCCAGCACTCTTTTGCAGGGTGGAGATCCCTCACGTATATCAGCTGGCTGTCTTCCAAATGTAAGATTAGGTTGGCTAATGCCTGTTTAATCCCTCCCTTCACAGGTACTTTTATTTCCATCTTTACGCACCAGGATAGGTAGTCTGTCTCATTTAGCTGAGATAAACCACCTCCCATTATGCCAATGGAAGCCATGTTACCTGCTTTCTTTACAATCACCAACCAGTCTTCAAACCACCCTGCACAAGCTCTCACTGGGTTTCTCTTCTCTCTCTGGTCTTTCACTCTGGGCTTGTCCCTGGGCCCATAACAGAGAGTGCACAGTGGTACTATGTGAGACAAACCAGGAGCAATAATATCAAACAGAGGTTTGTAATAAATAGTAGTTTTATCTCTACAAAAGAATATACATACACATACTATAGGCAGAGATCAAACAATCAATCAGCAATTAAAGCAGGGAAGAACACATAAATGCCCTCACAGGACCTTTCTTATTATACAGTCTCTTAAAGTGATAAGAGTAAAAAAAAAAACCTGCTGACTCATTCTCACCATTGCATCATTACAGCATTACAGTATTACAGCACTACAGCAGCTGGTCAGCTATTAAATCATATCCTGACACAGTGGATCCCTGACTTGTATGCAAGTTTCTCTTGAAGACAAGGAGATATTGAGGGATGTCCATTTTCTTGACCATATTCCATAGCTTGACATTATCAACACAATCATTTTTTCCTGTTCCTATAATTAATGAAGCATGTAGTGATTTGTCATGTTCCTTGGTTTTTTTCCAATATCAGCTTGAAGATTTGGCAACTTTGTTCCCAAGTGGGTTTCTATGAGTAAATACCCTGGTATTAGCTCCCCTTTTCAACACAATATTTTTCCATCCCATTCTCATTTTATGTTTTTTGCTGCTATAATAAAGTTTTGAGTCCATCCAGACAGAGAAGAGGAAGTTTCTGAATGTTTCCCTCATTGTCCCCAAAATTTTGTGCTTGAAGCAATAAAGGAGGATTTTGGAAGATTAGAAATAGACAGGAATCATGCTACAAGTTACAAGAACAAGAAATAAGATAAATAGATGATCACAAGGATAATAATTTTAGGACAGCAAGAATAAAACAAAAAATAGGAACATGCTTTTGAAACAAAGAAGTAAGCCAGTTACAACCAACATGACATCAATGATCACAATAGTTAAATTCTGGTATTCCAAAAAAGTACATTATTTCCCCCTTTTTTCTCTCCCTCTCCTTCATTTTTTTTGCACATACCTAGGAACAAATAATGAGGAAAAGTTTTTGGCTACCAGCATTTTTTCTTTTGTGTTACACAGCTTGATATCTCTCAAGATTCTGTTAGATAAGGGAACTAAACATTTTTTTTCTTGTATAGTATTTCTAAGATTCAGACCCAAAATAAAAGCCATCCAAGATCAAATTATATTTTGAAGTTATGTTTAGTTGAATACTTTGACAAGGGAGGCAGGTTTTGTTTCTCTCTGTGTGTGTTTTTTCTCAAAAATTGCCTGTTGTTTAAAAAAAATTCTAAAGGAAGATCTCTTCATGAACAGAACAGTAATGTGAGCCAACCTGCCAATCAAGCTATTAATCCTGTAAACATCTCTACTGTCAGGAGACAGATACCTGGAAGCTGATATGCAAGAGATAAAAAGTTGGACAAAAACCAGAAAATGTTCCAAAGAAAAACAAGATGTGTATATCAAGATATTTCCTACTGTAGGTGTTAGAAAATAAATGTTAGAAAAGAAAAGATATACAACAGTTCCAACCTTTACAGATTAAAAACAAAACAAAGCAAAAACTATTTGGTACAATCAGACTCTTGATTTGAGATTATATTGCAGCTTTTTGCAAAGGTAATTGTAAAATGAAAATGTGATGTGTGAGAACTAAATATGTATTTGGTTATCTAAAATTTATATTTTCTAAATATAGAGGACATATTCTGGCATCAATCAATAATAATTATAAAGTAACATGCTTAAATCAGAATAATTTCAAGTATTCATTGAAAAAAAAACAAAGAGATATAGGAAGACTCTCACTGGAAAAGAACCTGATGTTGGGAAAGATTGAAGGGAAAAAGAGAAAATGGCAGAGGATGAGATAGTGTCATCAATGCAATGAACACAAGTTGGGCAAATTCCAGGAGACAGTGGAGCACAGGAGCACCTAGTATACATGTCCCATGCGGTATCAAAGACTCAGAGCAACAACTAGAAAGACCATTAAATTTTACCAATATGATTTATTTTATTTTATTTATTTACAAAAAAATTGAGACTTTGATAACCATTACATGATTTCTTTGATTCCATTGCACAGCTTTCCTTCTTTTATCTCCACCCACAAATTCTTGGCATATTTCCAAATTGGGGTTTGGATTAATTTTGTTTCCTTTTTAAGAAGAATTTTTAAAGAAATTGATAGGTTGGAATTCCATTTAGATCAGCCTGTTCTCATAAATAGCACTCTAAAAGTCAGTCATCCTTTGATCAGTTCTGTTTTGAGAAATGGTGATAAAATTGTGTTGATTTAAGTGTTGAGATCTGCAGAACTTTACAGCAGTACTTTTTCACCTCATCCCACTTCAAATAACCCATTGGTGGAAACTTTCTTAACTTACATTAGTGGTAGCATTTAAATTCTATTTCAAGGTCAATGGCTGAGAGACAATAGCAGGTCAGCTTCACCTTCTTTTGAAGGACTAAGTGGGAATGGTGAGTGTGGAAACACGCTGGGTACATATATGAAATGCTTTAGATCTCAAGAAGCATTGTGATAAGGGAATGCACAATTATACTGTGTAAAACATTACCAAATCCAGATTTACAAATGGCCCACACAGTTTATACTTACAGATCAGCATGACTCATGTTTTTTGTTCACCTTTTGTTACCTTTTCCTATTGAGTGCTGATGCAAATAAACTTGTTAGCTCTCATGCTAGGCTGGGAAGAAATATGTAGCACAATTTATGCTCTAAAGAGAAAATGTTCAACACTTCTCTATTAAGATCTGCAGGAGTCCTTCTGAAAATACCTCTACTGCCAGAACTTTGTATCTCTAGCAAACAGAAAGGGACATTTTCCTCCACTGTTGCCAAGCTGTAGGGTGAACTTGATCAGGAGTTGCCTTTCTTTGCTTACTTCCTTTTAAAGAAAAGACAAAATGCTTGTCTTTCAAGTGATTAATTAAAGATGGCATGGGGTTTACTTAATTTACGTTAATGGTGAGTTAGTGGTGAGTTTTTCAACTAGTGGTCTTGAAATAGAAGCTGGATTATCTTCTATATTATCATAGTGTTTTATAGTCCTCTATAAGATGTTTAAGAGTCAGCATATTGCCCCCAACAATCTAGTTTCTTATTTTACTGACCTCTGAAGGTTGGAAAGCTGAGTCAACCTCAAGCTGGTCAGGATCAAACTCCTGGCTGTGGGCAGAATTAGCCTGCAATACTGCATGCTAACTGCTGTGCCACCAAGGCTTTTGTAATCCATAATGACTGGACAGATTTACTAGTAACTGCTAGAATGAGTAAAAAGTTGGACAGAAGAATCTCTGAGACACCTTCTACTTCCACACTTCTATGTTTTTATGAATTTTGTCTTCAACTGTCATTATCAAAAGGTATTTTGTTGTTCTTGGGAAACCTGAATGCTTTCTGCAAGGGATAAATTGTGATATGCAATGAGCTTTTCTTTTGGACAGAAATCAGGTTCTTGAACCTATCCAAAAATGTTTTCCTCAGGGCACCAACAAAGCAAGCAAACAGTTCTTTTTTTTCTTTACTGAAGATAACCTTGAAGTAAATGTAGATTTTATTTCATATAGTACAAATTGCATTTCAATAGACTTGCATTTAAAAATAATATTTTGGTTTGTCTGAGCTGCTAAACTTGCCTTATTAGATGTTGCTTTCCTATTTCTAGTATGAAATTGATTTATTTTTCTCAGTAGGAAGCAACGCTGAATATAGCACCTCACATTACACACACCAACATGCATTCTTCAGAAGAAAAGCTTAATTGAAGATGCTAGCTCTTCTCAGTCCTATATGAGAATTAGTAACAAATTAGGCCTCATACTGTAGGTAAAAAGTCCAATTTCCTTTTACACACACCCACACCCACCCACACACATGCATAGTCAAAATTACAAACACATCCAATATAATTTGAGTAAGAAAATTGTAGTAAGGAAATATCATTAATTTTGTGTACTGCACACAAAAGAGATAAATAGATAAACATGAATAACTATTAATATATTTAATGCATTTTATTAAAATACGAAAATCCAAATTACCAGTAAAAAGCCAGTATATCAAAGTATGCAACTCCGCACAGCAATTTTGTGAGAAAATTGAATAGATGGAAATATATGCAAATGCTTGTGATTCTAATTAGATTTTACTATAAAAAAATCAAATTATATAGGTAGAATTTCAGTCCCCAGAGACAAATATAGCATTTATTTTTCCATCTATTTTATTTATATTTTTTCCTGTTACATGGGTTCTAAACTCCATGTTAAATTACTTCAGAAATTTGAGTATTAATAATCAAGAATACAACAGTCTGAGATTAAGAACATCTCTTTCTCTTTTGTCTCACAAGAAAATTCATTCCATTGATGGTTTTAATCAGTGGACATCTGCAAGCATACAAACTATACTACATAAGCATGTATTAACTATGCAGGTGTTGTTTTTTATCAGTTGGCCATCAGATGGTTCTACATCTCCATCCAGAAAGATTCTGAATTACATGTTCAGTGGTTATATGTGTTAAAATAAATATTTCAGCTTTGTGTGGATTTTTATTCTAAGTTACTTTGGGAATTATTTTCAACTAAAAAAGTAGGGCACCATGACCCCCTTTCATATTTAATACTTTAATTTTTAATAGATTTTCAGCAAAATTCAATAGCCATTAGATCAGGTCAATATCTTCTTAAAATGAACTAAGCAATAAAATAAATTGCAGACTAGACAATTTATATTAATAAAGTAATGGGAATAACAAACCAAAAACAAATATTTTTCATGGATTAGATAATTTTATTTTTTTAAATGAGAATATGATTGAAACCATTGTTAAAGAAGTATCTTAATGAGTTAATTGTATCATTTAAGAATGAAGAGAATAACTTTACTTATATGACTTAGTTTGCAATAATTTATTTTCTATTCCTCATTACATGTATATCTCTTAAGAAAAAATACAATATTTGTTTCATGCATTTATTGAAAGACACATTCCTTAATATGCAAATTTTTACTGTAGAAGGAACAGAAAATTACATTATTGGATCTAGAAAGAAAAAAGTGTTATAAATACTGAAGAAGGAAAAACATAGCAAGGTTAATATTTGTGGGATGTTACACAAATGCAAACAGTATCTCCCTGAAGAAGGAATTGGAACTTCTTCTCAGTTGGTGCTTCAGTTTAGTCTTCCTGTCTACAAAAATCCTTTTGCTGATTTATCTCTCTTTTTTTTTAAATTCTGTTCAATTGTATCCAATTCTTGGAGACCCACTGGACAATTGGGCTATTTTCCCAAGTAATTAGAGTGCTTGGGAAAGTAGCCTGGACCAAGATGACCCATCTGCCTTTGTGCCTTAGTCAGCAGAAGTTTCTAGACTGATATCTTAACCATCAGATCAAATTGTCTCTCTTTATGATGATAACAGTCAATACAAGGGATGAGTCTGAATATTTTCAACCCAAGTTTTCCTTGATTTTGTACAAGGTGAGAGTGGAATTAGAAGGTTTTGTGCTACCTGTCCTACTTTATAAATCACCCAAAATAAATGGCAAATCACACCATCAAAAATTAGTTATTGTTGACAAGTTTTAGCAATATCATTTCAAGTTCTTTGGGAAATATAAATAAATACTGTGTCTCCACCCGTCCTATGAAAGGAAGTGGAATAAGGGAAACATTTTCTTAGATAAGAGCAGAAATTACTTGCATTCAGTTCCTAGGGATTGTCGATCAGAAACATTTTTATGAGGTTTATATTGGCTACAACCTATTCATTCTACTTGTTTTTGTTTTCCACTAACTGAGAATCATAAAAGGATGCAGTCATTTACAAAAGAAACAAACAAATGTGAATTAAACAATGCCAACTATTGGATAATGGCAATTTTTAAAAATGTATATCAAATGCTTAACCACCATGCTTCTATAGGTATGCCTTCATTAGCAATGTTGAAAAAGCACCACATATCAATGGAATTAAATTGGAAGAATGTGCACTAACCACTTCTTATGAACATTTTTTTAAATCAGACTTTTCCTTTGATTAAGTTGTTTTTCCTGATAATGACAACGGATCCTGAAATACAATTTAATCAAAAGCAAAGTCTAATTTTTTTAAAAAAATATTTCATTCATAAAACAATGTACAGTGGTACCTCAACATAAGAAATTAATCCGTTCCAGGGTGGCCTTCGTATCCTGAATTTTTTGTATGTTGAAGCAGCCCATGCAGCCAAAACGTGGTTTTGGCTCCCACCTCAGGCCGACAAGGATTGTGTTTTTCGTATCTTGGAATTTCTTTGTATCCTGAAGCAAAATAGTTTTCGAGAGACCCTTCGTATCTTGGATTTTTTGTAACGTGAAGCATTCGTATCTCGAGGTACCACTGTATCTTTATAGCAGTATTCAAAATTATTCTGGTTAATCTAAATGGGATTTAAATATCTGTGAATAAGTCATTCTTCAGTTTAGATTTTCCTATCTTTTTGATATCTTTCCTTTATCCTTTCCTTTAGTTCCACCAGTAAGTTTAAGGATGTAGAGCTTGTTTTCTTGTGTAGTCTGTCCCGACGGTTGCACAGTTGGGTGGATTTTAATTGCTCATAGACACTTGGAAAAATATTTTTTTTTATTTGAAAAAAAGAGAAAACCCTGTATCAGAATAGAAATGCCAGTGTGCATGTTCCCATCTGCATAGCCAGTTTATTGTTTTGGGCTTTGTTTTGTTTTTTTTTTTTTTTTTTGCTTCAGAATGTTCTTGTTTTTTCCTTCCCCATCTTTCCTAAGGGATAAATTCTACACTTCAGATTATGTCATACTAGAACAGATGGGAAATACTGTGCCCTGAAGAAAAAGGGAGCAAGCTGAAACTTGTTTATGCATTTGTGGTAGTCCAAGTGCAAAGTTAACACATAAAGGTGTTTCTAAAAGCCCATAAATTGAAAGCATCTCTCTGAAACTATCTGTAGAGCTTTAAAAGAATAATTCTGATATTGCCCTCAGCTTTATAAAAAGCCACATCTAGAACAGTTTTTAGGTTTATATAGCAAGAGCAGTCTCATGTGTGTTGTGTGTGTTTACAGAGGAAGTAGAATCTGCTCGGGGTTTTCTATAATATGCATTAATGATTATTAATGGTAAGTGTTTTTCTCTCTTTTTTTCTCCTTGAATTTAAAATGCCAGGTAGAACTTGACTGCTGTTAATGCTGCCCGACAGAAAAGATCAAGCAGACTGTATGTACTCAAGACACACTTTAATTATTTTTAATTCACAGCAAGTGACAAATAGTACTAGTGAGGCTGAAACTATGGATGGGATTCCCCTTAGGAAATCAGATTTCTTCTCTGTGTGTGGCATTCCCTATTCTCTCCTTTTCCTATGCCTGCCTGAGTCATTAATTTAACACCATTCTTTAAAGTACTTTTAAAGAATATTATCACTCACTCACCAAGTCCTAGTATTGGAAAAAAAAGCCTTTCTAAACAAGACTCCTGGGTATCTCTACACATACCTATAGGTTTCTTTTCTTCTTCTTCCAGTCCCTGGAAGTTGCTTCACTAATGGTAAAGATTTGCTTTTTAGTATACTACAAACATCAGGCAGTTCAGAGCAGCTGGAAGTAAATTGGTCCCTCTTAAATGTAAGATACTCAAGAGGCTCTACTGGCACAGAGGGGTATCCTCTGGACTTACAGCATGAACATTCTTTTGCTTGCTTAAAGCGGATGGACTTGTTTGATTTGAAATTGTTCCTATGGCATTGGTTTTATATGCATTTGTTTTATACGCAAAGCTGAACATAAAAAACTTAAAAACCTGACTCTTTCCCCAGGCAATGGATGAGCCTGTTTAATTATGATTGAAAAGATGGCAGTGGCTGGCTGCTGTAGCTGTACTCTATTCTTTCTTGTTTTTTCTTGGTGAGGGTTTGTTTGTTTTTTTTCATTTTAAACTATCTAGGATGTAGTTTGCAAGGTGGGTAGCCAGAGAAGCTTATTAAATAAGCAAATATGTTTAAAAAAAATCCACAAAAGACCTGAGATAGAATAGAATAGAATAGAATAGAATAG
>JAEANM010023552.1:0-11340 GCA_017656035.1 Myanophis thanlyinensis
AATAAGTATTGCATTATTTAAAGTTAAAGTGCCACAGAGTTTGCTGGCTGTGCTTGCTGCTTAATTTAACATTCAGTAAAATCTATGCTGAGCTTTCCATCTTGAAGCTGAGCAATGTAGGCTTTTAATGAGGTTTAGAAGGCGGAGCAAAATCCCACTAGCCAGTTATCAGTGGGGAATGGGAGAGGGATTCGAATCCGGCTCTGATGACTGCAAGACTTGGAGCAAACCCTGGGGGAAAAAGTGGCCGGCACTGATCTGCAAGGGGCCTGTTATTTGGGAGGGAGGGGCTCGCCTGTAAGTACCTTGGCATTCTGCCACCCTCCTGAGCCACCCAGGAGCGAGGGAGAAAGGGGAGCTCTGCCTTGCTTACTGCACCGGTTGGGAGCGGAAGAAATCTAAACTTCCGTGAAACTGATCAACCGCCACCTGTAGCAAATGTGCCAACCTGCCTGGCACATTTGCCCTTCCTGACCCTGTGGGGGTGTCACTGTTGGCTGATTGCAGGTGCTGTGCAGAGGGGTTGCTGGGCTGCAGTCCAAGAAGTGGGCTTGATCCAGTTCAAAAAGTGAAGGTGAAATCCTTCCCCCACCCCCCTCTTAGGAACTTCTCCGGAGGAAGCGATACGGCCCTCCAGATTGAAGAAGATGGCCAGCCTGCCCTGTCAGAGTTTGCATGGAATTTCCTAATGACCCGCAGCCGGCATAACAGATTGTTGGGGAGGTGGGGGTGGGGATTCTTTTGTAACAATAAAGCGATTTTAGTGATTTCCAGATACAGTTCAGTCCCAAAGAGCAGGGATGTTGTCTTCTAGTGGAGAATTGTCGATTTCCTTTTTGTACTTGCTCATTTTCCCAAAAGGTAGCCTATGCAGATCACCCAAAACTAATATTTAGTGACAACCAGCCTGCCTCTCGTCCATGTTGCTTCAGTAGATGATGGAGAGGGAGGCCAGCAGTTGACTGGAGGTACCCAGCCTGCAACACCAAGCAGCTCCCCTGCGGAGCTTCACTTTGTGCCATCGGAGGCTGGGTGCTGTGCGTAAAAGGGGAGCAGCAAGTGGGGCTTTCTCCCACCTCCTCCTCCTCCGTTATTGCCCTGTTTCCTTCCCTTGCTCTTGTGTCTCAAATGTCTGATCCAGAGACAAAAGGGGGTGGACTGGAAACCAACTGGGTCCTTCCCTAGGAATCTGTTGTTTCATTAGATGAATGAAGTAATTCTGGTCCACAGACTCCTTTTTCTCAGCACGGTAGCTACGTACAGTATTAGAGAGCAGGCTCCAACGACTCACGTGCCTAAGCAAGTATGAGCATGGATGTGACTTCAGGATGAGTTTGGAAGCAAATGTCTCTTGAAAGCAGAAGCCTTCCCTCTTGCTTGTCTCAAAGGTGCTCCCGTTCTTCCCAAGATGCCCTTGCCGTGCCAGGAGGGGGAAAGGGGTCCTTGGGCTTTGACCCTGTTTGAAGTTCAGATCCTGGTTCCAGAGGGAGTTCAGTTGCTCCTCTGCTTCTCACCTGAGCAACGTGGGTTTCTTCTGTGTTTCTCTCTGCAGCATCTTCAGAACCATGAGAGCGGACCGGAGGGGGAAGGCTGTTTTTACCACTGTGTTCTCTGCAACTACTCCACCACGGCCAAGCTCAACCTTATTCAGCACGTGCGTTCCATGAAGCACCAGCGAACGGAAAGTTTGCGCAAGTTGAAGCGCTTGCAGAAGAGCCTTCCTGAGGAAGAGGAGGACCTGGGCCAAATCTTCACCATCCAGCACTACCCAGCTGCTGACACTGGTGAGTGGCCTTCTTGACCAGCAGGGTGTAGTCCTGCTCCCGTTGCCTATGTGGTAGGATTCCAGGGATGTGTGTGTTTCTCCTAGGCAAGGAGTTGAGGTGTCTTCCTTTAGCATTGCATGTGGATGCTGCTGCTTAGATCTCTGATCTGTCCAGAGCAACGGCTTCTGGGGCCTGAGCTAGTCTGGGGCAGGGAGCCTGACTCCAGCAGCCAGTGGCTTGCAAAGGTCTCGGCTGCAGTCCGCTTGAAGGTGCTAAACATAGTTGCTTGGCCAGCAGTCCAGCTTGGTTTGTGTTGCTATGCCTTTTGCAGGCATCCTTGGCAATGATGGCAAGGCCCTTGAGGGCGTGAGAGAGGGAGCCTGAGGGCCTCTTGGCCTCCTCAGCAGCTTCTAGGAAAGCTGCATGCAACCCAAAGGCTTCTGATCCTTTCCTGAGCGAAATCAGATTTTCAAATGAGACACATCAAGGCGGTCAGTCAGCGTGGAGACAAAAAGAAATGATGAGTGGGAATTTGGGAAATATTTAGTGTCTTGCCATAAAATCGAGGAGAAATGAAGACATCTTGGTGGGTGCTTCCTTTAAGACTGCCCTCATAGGGCCTCTTCTGTGCCTCCCTGTCCGAGTAGGACAGGCTGCCTCCGTCCGTGGAGGGAGGACTCCAAGGAAAGGTTGGACAGCCTTTGGTCCAGAATAGCATGAGGCCATCTTGGTTGACTTGTTGTCTAAATGGGAGCTCTCCCCCCACCCATCCTTTAACTCGGCTTTTTGCACTACTTTGAATCTTTGGGCTAAACTGCTTTCTTTCTCAAATCTTTCTTTCCCCCCCTCCCCCCCCCTGCAAGTAGGTACTCAAAGCAACTCTGCTCACGGGGTGGGGGTGGTGATGTGTCCCTCTGGGCTTTTCTGCCTCCAAGAGGAAAGGGTGCTTGGTTGCCAAGCATTGCATTGCTGTTCCTTTCAGGCTCACCTGGCCTCTGCCCCTCGCTTTTCCAGGGAGCTGCTCCTGTTCAGTGCAGGAGGAGCAGAGAGAGAAGGGAGCAGAGCTGAGCAGCTCCTCTGGCTCTCCCCCCCCCTCCGGGGCTCCTGCAGCTGAGGGGACCTGCTGCCCTTTCCCCTCCTTTGGGATTCTCTCCCTCCAGAATTCTGTGTTTTAGCCTCGAAGTAGCTTGGTGCAGAGAAAACATTTGGCCAACAAATAGCCTTGGAATATGGAATGTTTTGCACGAATATGGATTTGAAAGGTGATTGCTGAATGTGGTAAGGATGGTATATGATGGAAGTGAAATATGCATGAGGACAAATGGGATGCTTAACAAATGGTCCAGGCAGCGAGCAAGCAAAGGTGATAATTCCCCCTTTCTTGCTTCATATATTAATGGATGTGTAGAAATAATATTTTTGGCGATGTTACTTTTGAATATAGATAATGTCACGTTGGTAGTGGAAAAGCCAAACCTTTTGCAGCATATGTTAGAAAGCCTGCTATTTTCTATTTATTTTCTGTGATCATATAAACATGGCTGATCCCAAAATATGATGGGTATGTATGTGTATGTATGTATGTCATTATTTGTTCCATGTTTTGAGGTGTTTTCTTTCCATATTGAACTTGCTAAGCAGAATTTACAGAATAACAAAATAACAGAGTTGGAAGAGTCCTTAGAGGTCTTCTAGTCCAACCCCCTGCCCAAACAAGAAAGCTTACACCATTTCAGACAAATGGCTGTCCAATCTCTTCTTAAAACCTCCAGTGATCAGCCACAACTTCTGGAGGGAAGCCATTCCACTGATTAATTGTTCTAATTAATGATCAGCAAGTTTCTCCTTAGTTCTAGGCTGGCTCTGTTGCTTATTGCCTAGCCTTCAGGGGCTTTGGGGGATGGGTCGACCCCTGTTCATTGGAGCAGTCCCTGAGACATTGGAAGACTGAGCAGGGCATTCAAGTCCAGTTGGAGTCAGCAACCCCTGTTTCTGTGCAGGAGTCTTCAGGGCTGGGCTTCCTTCTGGGACCCTCCCTCCATTTGGCCTCGGCCTGAGCCCAGGCGTGGGGGGCTTTCCTGGACTGCAGGCCTAAAACAAGGCTGGAAGTGAATGTCACTGGGTGAGCATCCTCTCTTTTTTTTGACTGGTTGGTTGGATATACATATACATGCGCATGCACAAAGACACACACACACACCCCAGTGTATGCCAAATTGCCACTAGGAGCAGGAGGAAATGCCCCAGGCTCCTCGCCTATCTTTTGACTGCCAGATACAGAATTAGGCAGCGGGAGAGAGAGAAAAGACAGGAGGGGAAACAAGATTGCAGGCGCTGGCCAGGCCCTTCATCTTCCGCCCTCCTCTTGGTTTCTTTCTTCCTTCTCTGACCCATTCATGCTAGCCGGAGAGCTTCTCCAAGGCTTCCCCTGCATTGCGTCAATTGAGAGTTGGGCCCTGTGCCTGGCTGGGCAAGGACGTGGCTGAGCAGCCAGGCCACCCCATCCGGTAAAGGAGGCACGGGTAGGAGAGCAAGGAGGAATGGCCATGGGGCAGGCAGTCATGGCCGTGGTGTTCCAGCCCCAAAGAAGGGGCTGGTGGGGCAGGGAGGGGGAGGGGGAGGGGGAGGAGGAGGCGGTGGCCCCAGCTTGCTCTTCCACAGGCTTGCCCTCAGCGGCTCCTGCCTCCCATTAGGCAGCAAGAGAGGGAACTGGAGCTATTGACTTGCCCCAGAGCTGTATCTGCCACCCGGATGGAAAGCTGGCTACCCAATGTTGGGGCTGGAAAACCTGGCAGCTGGTGTGGTGGGCTGGTCCCTCTTCCCGCTGGGCTTGGACTGAAAGGGACAGAGGAGTGGGGGAAGGGCACCCCTTCAGTTCTCAGCCCTCCTTTCCGCCAAACAATGCCTGGGAAATAACATACATGGTAGCTTTGGGGAGAGTGGAGTGGGCTCCTCTTCTTTGCCACAAGGTAAGAATGAAGCAGGCATCCTACCTGCTAAGGAATGCATAATTGTAGTAGGTGACCCGGTAAATGCTGCCCACCCTTCTCAAAATGGCAGCACTGCCAGCACCTTCTGGGTAGAGCAGCTGACAGATGGACTGCCGATCGATCGCCAGAGTTTGAGAAGCAGAGGAAGAAAGAAGGCGTTCCCAGGATGCAAGAAGGATTAACTTCTTGTAGCGGGCTGCTTGAAGTGAGTCAAAACTGGGCACAAAAAAACCCAAACCCAAAAAGTTGCCTCAAACCACGAAATGGGCATCATAAATATAATAAATAAATAAAATTAAAGAACGAGGCATTTGGGGTGATGTAAGTTGCTGTCAGTTCATCTATGAACCTTCTTAATTTCTACATACCGGGAGATCTGGGCCTGTATGTGCTGTACAGAAAGAAGGTTTCCCACACACACACACACTAATTGGGGTGGGTTGGCTGAGGTTGCAACCGGGAAGGGAGGTCTTATAGGACCATCTCTGTCTACCTGCCCTGTAGGTGAGATCTAACCACCCCATCGTCCTCTTTGCCATTTGTATCACCATGAAGATGATATGGCCAGGTCTATCAAGGTGGCAATGTAGATCCTTCTGCTTTGAAAGAAGCAGTTGGCTGTGGCCTCTTGGCCCTTCCTTCTGCCTTCTCTGGCTGCCTGATTCCTCTGCTCTCCGCCACTGGCTGGGCTGTGGCCTTCGTGGTCAGGCAATGGTCTTAATCCCAGCTTTAAGGTGCAGTCATGCAGGCATAACTTCAGAAAGTTGCAAATCTCTGAGTAATTTTGTGAGCATTAAAAATGTCCTCTTTGCCAGTAAGGTCATTCTTAACTTGGCTGCACTGCTGTTGTACATTCAGTGATATTGATTGATTAATGTATAAATAGCACCAAATGCATTTGCTTGTATGGAAGAGAATAAAGTGCAGGCGAGTCTCTCTTTATTTTCACCTCATCCTTTTGTTTGAAGGACATCCACCCCCCCACTCTTTTTTTGTGTGTTGCCGGCTTCATTTAAGAGGGATACAAAAAGCCAGTTTCTGCCAAGTAATGCATTCACAAAAGGAACATTGATTCACATCAGTGTCGCTTGAGTTACCCTTGTGATGGAAGGCCTCTCGCGTTAACCCTTCTCCTCACCTCAGGCAAACCAGCCAGGCAGACCGCCCCGATGGCTGCAGAAGAGGAACCCCTGGCCGGGGGTGGGGGGGGGGAGGGAGGGAAGTGGAAGAAAGAAGCAGCTGGGTTTCCCAGGTGGCAAGGATGGGCCCATTCCTTTCCAGGCGGCAGGTTCTTTGACCTTGTCAAGACAGGGAGGCTCTCAGCTGGCGTGGCTTAACTGGGAGAGGCCCTGGAGCATGGCGGACCAACCTTTTGGCCGGCACTGGCCACACTGAGCAAAGTGGAATTGTCTTGGGCCTCATATCGAATATATAATATAGTTAATGTGTATCCATAACAAACTTACTTTATTTTTAAATATTTTTTGTGATTTTGTAGAGCCGCATGACAAGCTGTCAAGGGCCACATGCAACCTATGGGTTGTGGGTTCAACAGGTCTTGTACAGGCTCACTTGGGGTCATCAGAAACATGTCGGATAATATTTCAAATTTAGAAAACAGCCCATCTCCCTCACAAAATGACTGGACAATGTACAAGTAAAATATAAAACATAAAAAATTATATAAATATTAGAAGACAAGGTAGATAAAATTCAAGGTTAAAAAGATGGGTACAGGTTACCTATTTCCAAAAGACCAGGTGAGCGGGCACCCACTTCACCTCTTGCCGGGGGTGGGGGGGGGCACAGAGAATATCTCCTGTGTGACCCAAGTGTGTTCCTCGTGTCTGTCCAACTTGGCTCAAGGATGCTGTGCAACACCCTCCCCCCTTTAAGCAGGACAGAGCAGGGAGGTCTTTTTCTTTTGAAAACTGACAGGCAGAGCACATGAGGAGCAATGGGCTTCTTGTTCCAGAAGGGACCGCAGCATGTGTTGGCAGATGGCCTTGCAAGGTCAGTCACTGATGTGGCCGACCACCCCTTCCATGGTCTTAAGGGTAGACATTCACTGTTACCAAGAGTTGAGCTTCTCCATAGCTGCCAGAAATGACTCTGTCCAAGGATTGAAAAGGGCCCAAGACTGTTCTTTTCTCATAGGCTCTACAGCAGGGGTCCCCAACACCCAGGCCATGGGCCAGTACTGGGTTGCTTGCCCACTGCTTGCGCTGAATCATCCCCTCCTTGCCCCCCACTGGGCCACAAAGTCAGAAAGGTTGAGGACTAATATTCTACTGTACTACAGTGAAAACGGTGTGTGTGTGGGGGGGGAGTGTTTGGATGTTGCCTGTACAAAGCTTGCTTCCCCCCTGCGTTGCACTGGGCAAACCGGGACTGCTTATTCCTGGCAGGGTTCAAGTTTCCAAAGCAAACAGAACTCTGCCATTGCAAAGCCCTCCAAACTCTTCTTTGCTGTTTTCTGTGGACTTTCTTCTCTTGTTTTGAGATTTGTCATTCAGTCATCAGTGAAGCAGTTTCTTGACTCCTGGGCTTGCTTGGTATTCCTGCTACCCTGCTGTCCCAGATATAATTGGGGGGGAACTCCTCCCCCCATATCAGAGCTGTGCTGTTGCCAAAGTATGCTAAGTGGTTGCATTAATTCAATTAATACTAAATTATGCAATTTTGTGCAATATTTCAGATAGTATATATTTTGAGAATATATAATTCATGGGTTCCTGTTAGTAAGAGAAAACATTGCACTATGAAAGGAGTCCATTAAAGAGAGAGAGAGAGAGAGAATGTGTGAAAGGAATGCATTGGGTAGGCGCCCTTTAATGGTTTGCACTGGAACCAAAACAGAAGATCAAGAAAACTCTGTGCCTTGTTCAGATCAGTGCTGTTGACATATTTGTGATGCTGGGCCTTAATTCCAAACTTTTAAAGTGAGCTTGGTTGGTTTTTAATGAAAGGGGCAGAAGGGGAAGAAAGTTGAGCCAAGTGATGAGAAAAGGAAGCAGGTGTGAAGTCCACTGCAGTGTCTGGCAGAATTATTAGGCGATGCAAACTACTACTTTCGGCTGTTCCCATTAGGGGTCGCTACAGCGACTCATATATTATTCTTATTATTATTATTATTTATTAATTATTATTAATGCAAACAAAACTGCTTTTTTGAACCGGGGAACATTTTGAGTGCCTTTGGTAGGGAAATGGCCCTTCCCTAAATGTAATGAGGGCTGTCCAATTGCAGGAGTGCCAAAATGCAGAGATTTGGTTGGTCTTTTTGTAGCAAATTGCTGTGTCCTTTGCAGAATGTTGGCATTCGCTGAAGCCAAGGATTGGGATCTCAGCCCCTCACCCTTGGCCCATCTGCATAGCTGCGAAGAAGAGAAGAGACTCCATCTCTCTGTCGCTACCTTTGTGCCAGAGAAGAAAGAGTTGGAAGCCATTGGCATCAAATGCTTAGTAATTGCTCTGCTGACTTCTGTTCTCTTGGTAGACTTCTACACATGCTGGGGCTGCTGGCTGCTCACTATTTTTAACTGCTGCTGCTGCTGCTGCTGGGCTTTGCAAAAGGCAGCTGGCCTCCCTCCCTGGATGCAGCTAGCCAGGCAGGTGGAGAAGGGAAGAGCTGGGAGTTCCTCCTTGGGTCAATTAGGGGTGTCTTGATTTGGCCGGGGATGCGTGGCTGCTCTGCTGCTCCTGGTTTCTCCTCTGCTGGCTCCCTTTTTCTCCACTAGCCCTTAGTGTGGGCCTATGTGCCTCGTCTCCCTTCCCTAACTTAGATGCGTTTCTTCCTGTTTGAGTTTCCAGCATGCGTCTCAAGAGAATGTGAAATCCAAGAACAAGATCTCAGAGATTTCAGAATAAAATAAAAGTAAACTCTGCTTGAAAACACTTTAGTAGGAAAGCTAGGCTAATTGTAAATCAATGAGTCTTAAAATGCAGCATTGATCTCCAGTTAGAAGTTTGAAAGGGAAAGCAGTAATTACGGTGCTCCAGAGGCAGCTTCTTCAGTCATAGGCTCTGGGCAGAGAGAAGGGTCATTAGAAGTGGCACGGTGATGGAACCGGGATAATTAACTTTGGGGATATTATGGGGACTAGAATCTCCCGTGTTTTATGAATTGCTTTCTTCTGTAAGATGCTGCTGCCTTGCTCCAGGTTTTTGAGGATTCCGGTCCTGCTGGAGAACCGTGAGCTTAGGGCAGGATGACTGCCAGCCTTCCCCGACTCTGTTTGCTTGCAAGGCTTCTGGTTCTCTCCTCTGCTGGGCCCACCTGACTTCTAGCCCTGCCTGAGGTTTTGCGGGGAGGCACATGGTGCACATACGAAACCAGGTACTGGCAAGGGTGGTATTTCAGGGTGTCCTGAGCAGCAGAAAGGAAATCCAGTCCCTCGGCCAGACAGGATGCTGTGGGTCGCTGCCTCTCACCCTTTTGTGCAAAAAGACCCCTTGTTCTACTACACAGAGAAAGGAGCTCGACCCAGGGATTTGTGTCAGGCGTGTCGGAATGCGGCTCCTTGGAAAAACATTACTTGGCTCTGGCTTCAGCGCCTAACAAGCAGGAGCAAATGGCAGCCGCTGGCTAGGAATTGATTATGCTAATTGATATGCCAATAAGAGAACTTGTTTCATCTGCCATTGGTTAAGCTAGCTAACAAGTCCTGCTAATCAATGAAACCAATAAAGATTTTGTCTATTAATGAGAAACATGGTAATTAACACTATCCGTAGACCAATTAGCTGAACCAATTAGGCAGTGATCCATGGCGAAGGTTAGCGTCAGCCGCCAGGGCTCTTGCTGTGCACTCACATCAAGTTGCAGAAGATGGGGTGGAAGGCCTGCTCAGACAGACAAGACAGCCCCCTCTGCCTACCCAGGGAAAATGGCTACTACAGCAAAAGTCCCAACAGTGCTGTGCAAAAGTTAATTTGAATTGGTCGCCCCTCCTGCCTCTTCAGTATCAGTGGAATCTTTATCAGCATCAGGTTGGCCAAACACCATCACAAGAAGGAGCTGAGACTGTTACAGGCCGTAAGAGAGCAAATGCTGAGAAAGGGGCCCAAGCTTTCTCAGCCTTCGGTAGACAGAGTCGCCTTAAACTCCACCCATTTTCCACTTGATGCTAACACATCTAACGCACTTAAGACCAATTTCACTCCAGCTTTTGTACCCCATGTCATGCTCTCAGCAGCCACTTAAAATCAAAAAGAAGTCCTTGATGCTTTCTCTGTTGTTTTCTTGTAGACGATTCATTGTCCGACTGGGTAACATTGCCAGTGCGATGATGTTACCTAGTCAGGTAATGAAATGTCTGAAAGCAAACAACCCTGCTTAGAGAGCATCAAGAATTTCATGCTTCGACTCGACTATAGACATTTTCTTCTGTTGGAATAAAAAAATAAGTTTCCCGATTCACCTTTAACCAGATTTATTGAAAGGAAAAATATTCTGCCTTTATAATATTTGGCAAATGCCCTGTCTTGCAGACCCTGATATGCACTTGTCATTCTACCAGAGAATCTTAGTTGGTCCATTCAAGGAAGACAAAGGCTGCTTTGTGGCTATTTCCTGATTTGTGACTTAGAGCCTATTATTATAGGTGTTCTCAATCTGTTCTTCACCCTGGAGACCCCCCCCCCCCTTGAAATACCTTTTGCAGCCACAGCCCCCCCACAAGACTTAAGATTTAAATCACAGCACTTCTTCAAGCCTTTTCAGACTCCCTGGGATGACACCGCAGCCCCCCCATCGCAGTCCAAGGAGCCATGGTCATAGCATTATCCAGCTACCGCTGAGGTGCTGTAAAGTTTGTTCTAATTAATTTTATAACAGCACAGTCTTAGTTGTGTAACTTGAGAAGACACTAGGAAACTGGCTTATATTTTATAGGCATACTGATGCAATTTCATTTATAGTGAGTTTTAAAGACTATTGAAGTTTTAGTGCTTTACACTGTGTTCCAGTGTGAGGTGTCTGAGCTGCTTAAGCCATGTATTGAGAAGGGGTCATTATCACACATTGATTTATGCTTTCCTTTGAACCAAGAAGGGCATCGCCTTCTGCTTTGGCACTACTACGAGGACAGCTTATCCCTTCTGCCACTGGGTTTCCTGACACAGCTGTGGATAAAACTAAAGCCTATGAATGGCAGGTGGGCACCACCCTTAAGCTAACAACCTTCCTACTTAAGGGAATTGGATGTCATCAGCTGATAGTTCCCATGGGGTTCAGTGGGTCAAAATAGAAAGAAAACTCTCCAATCTTCAGGTTCAGATATAGCAAATGAAACACCGCTCTGACACTGGACAGGTATGAGCAATGCCATTTGCCTTTGTCAGAAATAAGAGAATGAAGTTGCAGAAGAACAACTGAGATGAAAGAGGAGAGGGCCATTCAGTGGCTGCTTCTAGGGATCTGTCCAGGAGGAAGTGGAGACCTGCAGAAGAGAGTTTGCAGGAAACTGCCAAAGGGTCTCTGAGTACCAGCTCCGATATTTCACTCTGGCACTTCCTTTTCACTGTTAGGTATTGACCTTGGGAGACCCCTTGTGGATTCCCTAATTGAAAATCAATACTAG
>JAEANM010023553.1:0-10284 GCA_017656035.1 Myanophis thanlyinensis
AAGAAGACAAAGAAAACGTCGCCCCCGTACACACCCCCGAAGACGCTGGGGGCAGAACCGCCGAGACCCCAGGCTTCAACGGCCTCCACCCAAGCGCTCCGGACTGCCTCCGCTCCCAGCCAGGCCGGACCCCACCCCTCGAGCTCGCCCTCGTCTTCGCTGACATTGCCAGCACCAGTCCCGACTGCCTCCAGCAACCAGCTCCCGAATCGTAAGAGTAGTTCAAATATTTACTTCCTTTGTTGTTCCTGCCTGTCTGCTAAAATTGCAGAGATCCTAGGTTATTTTAATTGTTCTCAGGACCATAAAAAAATCAATTGAGGCAATGAGTGCTATTTGTAAGTTATAAGCCAGAATTCAAAGCAATTTCACTTTTTAAGCATGAAACAGATATACTGTTTATCCAGATATCTATTTTTTCTGGCTAAAGTGAGTTTATACTGTTTATCCAGATATCTATTTTTTCTGGCTAAAGTGAGTTTACATAGTATGATTAATTAAAAATGAACTCCTGTATAAACCCCATTCATCTAATCAATAATGTCTAGGTCTTCATTAAATTTTAAGTGATCAGAAGGTTTTCAACAAATAATGCTACATGTGAATATATTCACACAATAATTACCCCTAAAGGTACTAGGTAAAATATGTCTGCCCTCAAAATTATGAAATCTGCAGTATATTATACTGCACTGAATACATAAGATGCGTTATCTGGTCAGGTAAAATCAATTCCCCTATGAGTGGATTACTTCTAAAGTACTGCCTGAGAAAAAAGTATTAATGAAAGGTATCTGAAAGATAAGGTGAATAAAGGAATGGAAATAAAGTAGATTATTGCGCGACTATAAAACTTGAGTAATTAACAATGAATTAGACTGCTTTTTATTAATCAAAGCCTTAAGAACCAGAAACGCATACTATTTAATTCTCAATTATTTAATTATTATTAAAAGGTTAGTAAAAAAAAAATTTTATAACTCATTCTTTAATTTTACAGGAATTTCAGATTCTGTGTCGTGAATCAAAAGTCTTTTTTATTTTCATAGTTCTCAAGTAGAGTCATGTCAGTACACATTTTATACCCTACCTCCTGCTCTAGTTGTTATTGAGGGTTTTTATTTGATAGTAACATTTTTACAACACAGCTTGGTGACAGACAGGATGCAGTCTCTCAGAGGACAATATGGGTAAGGTTGCCAAATGTCCTAAATAGAATTGCCACTTTCTTTTTCAGCATCTTGGATAGGACACAATTTATATCAATCATCTCATTCTGTTTCTAATCACACACCCCCCCCCAAAAAAAAAACAAGTGGCAAACAGATTGTTTCTTAATCAACCAAAATATTCAGTTCATGCAGTCTCTGTACCTACATTGCAAAAATTCTTTGCAATGAGTGTATTTAGAAGTAATCTCTTGAGCTCTCAAAATATGCAAGTAGATGATGGAAAAACAGAACTAAGAGAAATGCATGTAAATAGCAAACTAAAGTGACACATTCAAATAGCAGAGAATTAATTATCAGTTAATGGCATCACTGAAAAAAGGTGGGAACTCATTACTGTAAGAATACAAAGAACAACAACAGAAACTATCACCATTTATTACTGCTCGATAATAAATTAATCTTCCTGATAATTTGTTTTACAGAAAATAATTTCATCGTGGGTCTGCCATTCTCAATAGACAGATGCATTACCTACTGTTTGAAAACGTAATAAATGTAGTGCCTATTTTATTTTCTAGTCACAGTTGGTTATTGATGTGAATTTCCCTTTTTTTCCAGTTTTTCACATTTATTAGATATCCTTGTCCATAACCATCAAGTTAACACTTAACATAAGAAATACTATATTACATTGTTGTACCATGCTAATTAAATGAAATGCCACAATTTCAAAATTTAAGAATTTTGAATACAGAACAGAATTTTGAATACAGAACACTGTATAACATTATGTGTAAATATAAATAAGAATAAATATATTTCAAAGTCAAAGTCAACTATATTGACTTTTTGTCTAATTTGCTTATCGTATACATACCTGAGCAGCCTACAAAAACTTCTTCCATAGCTGAGTCTCTGACTAGCTGCAGCCACGCTGGGTGGGAATGGAGGACGTGATGGGAAGTAAGCTAACGTTGCAGAAAATATCACAGCCACAATGCCAAATTCTATGGGGACATAATTAAAGAAACCAGAGGGGGGAAATGGATTATAATAAAATATACATGCATTGCCCAAAAATGTTGCCAACCAGATTTAAAATGCTAAGGGAACAGCAGAGAATATGACCTTGAAAGCAGCTCACTAGATCCTTGGAATGATCAAACAAATATTGTCTGATTGCAATCCCCATTCACTGAACAATCATTGTCAGTCTCATCACTATCCTTTCAATAAACAACAGCAGTAACTGGCAATCATCACAGAAATGGAATAAAATGACAAAAGTATACACTGAAGTCAAATACATAAATTTGAGTTTAAAAGTGTGTGTGTGTTTGTGTGTGTGTGTGTGTGTTAAGAATTAATAGCAAACTAAAGCAACAAATTCAAATAACAGAAAATTAATAAGAAGTTAATGACATAACTGAAGAAAGCAACAGTCTTCTGTTAAGGGACTAAAATGAATGAGGAAATAAAAACACTTTAGGGGAAAGGAAATATGAGAGACTTCCATAAGTTTTTCCTATAAGAAAACTGCAATTATGCTATGCAAATCAGCACTGAGATATATGTTCATCATGCTATTGAATGTAAGGAAAATTAAGCTTCAATGAGACTGTCATACTCTAATTTCAAATGAAAGGGATGAGCAATCTATGCCAGCCAGCAGAAATAAACAGTGCAATAAATCTTTTGATTGGTCAAACTCTTGGTTTAGCAGGCTTAAAACGCAAAGATAAAATCTGCTATATATGTTGTACAAAAATAAAATATACAATTCTTAAAATCCTATTCCCATTTTATGAATGCATAGAATATGTAAAATACACAAAAACCCATCTGGATTTAACACACATTCTGCCTTAACAGAATTCCTTCCCTCGCTATTAGGTGTTTAATCTCTGTTAAATTGGAAATCTATTGGATTATGTAAAGAAAATGGAACTTTTGAACATGTATAAATAATAAAAGAAACATCCACATAGAATTCAAATAGATAATGAGTTTACTGGAGTACATCACCGTGCATATAATGTGTTTTAAATATAAAGGTACAAACCATCTGGATGCTTAAGTTTAAGCCTCCAGATGTTCTTGAATTCAACTTCCATTGACCATGCTGTGCTGGGAACTGTAGTTCAGCATTATCTGGAAGGGTACTTAACTCTTACTTCAAATGAAATCTATGTAACAGAAAATCAACTACAAAAATATTTCTCTTTTCTTTAATGTGGCCAGGAATGGAAAGCTATATCGACCTGTTTGTTTTAGAGAAGAGTTGAAGCCTTTACTCATCTTCCATGAAATCTCACAATGAAGCTTCTGTAACCTAACACTCTAACCCAAACTTCAACCCCTGTTTTTACCTATGTTTACACCCATCAGAAGCATTTACAATGCAAATTAATGACTGGATCTTTACACTCAAAGAATGTTTTAGTGGAGTACCTACAATAGGTGTAGTGTCAACTGTTTTGAAAGCATCTTAGGCAGGAAAATTAAGACCAGAAATGCATCTCTAACTAGTGTTCTGTCACAGATACCTGAGAACATGGCATTGCTACTGGAACAAAGTGACATCAATGGATTGTGTAGGTGTTGAGTATGTCTTTGGGTCAATTTGACTCCTGGCAAATTTGACGCCTGGACTAGTGCCTGTAATTTTCTTGGCAAGATTTTTGGAAATGATTTGCCACTGACTTTCTAGGGCTAAGAGAGTGATTTCTCTGGCTTTAATTCCCAAATGGCCTTCCATGGGTCATACAAAGAAAAGTAGGGAAGGAGCATAGCCTAAAAGCATACCCTAAACTAGTTTTCACTGCTATTTTAAACTGTAAATTTAATCTATCTAGTTACTATCAACTGAAATTTCATATTTAAGCTATCATAATAGTGTGATACATGAAAAAACTATTTAGAAACCTAACTTTTCATTTTGTAGATATTTAAATTAGATGTTTATATTATGTAGCCTATGATTGATTTCATGTGCTTGTTCTCCACATATCAATTAATTAAAATTCATGTTTGTACAAACCTTGGTTATGGTACATTGACAGCTGTGACCTCATATTTTTGGGACCTACTTTCTTTCTGGGTTGGAACTCCAAATATTTGATGCTTAAATGTTGGAAAGGGGCATTGGTCTTACCGGATGCGCTCCTTCTTGTTGTGCTGAGAATAGAATCCAAGTATGGGCGTGTCTCCATCAGTAGATCTAAAACTGAGCCAATCAAATGAATCCTGCCTCTGTGCTGGTAGCCCCAGTTATTCGGCAAAGGAAAGTTGATAGGCTGCATGAGCTCCTGCAAGAAAGTTACTTCCACCTCCAAAGATTAGTAGTCAGAGAAAAGGCACAGTGGGGTGGGTTTGGATTCTATTCTCAGCACAACGAGAAGGAGCGTATCAGGTAAGACCAACACCCCTTCTCCATAGTGCTGAGGAATAGAATCCAAGGCTGGCAGTCCTATGGGCAGGCCCCTGTCAAGGCCTACAGTGCCTCCACAGCATGAACCTGCTGCAAACAAGCCGACCAAATGCCGCCTCAGCTGAGGCAAAAGTATCCACCTTGTAGTGCCTGATAAACGGTTAAGGTATAGATCATGTAGCCACTCTGCAAATTTCCTCAATAGTCGTCTGTGTCGACCATGCTGCCATAGTGGCCGTACTCCTGGTTGAGTGCGCAGTGAAGTGTAGTGGTACCTGCAAATTTTGGGCCTGATAGCCACTAGATATACAAGCCCTGATCCATCGGCCTATCGTAACCAATGTTATTCTTGTGCCTAGTGCACTGGGTTGAAAAGCCACAAGCAAGGATTTGGTCTTCTGGAACAACGCCGTTCACTTTATATATATCTTAAGTGCTCTGCGAACATATGCCACACCTTCTCTCTGTCATGGACAGGGCGTGGACAAAAATCTGGGAGGATCAGTTCCTGAGCCCTATGAAGCCATGTGTTAACTTTGGGCAGAAAGGAAGGGTCCAACCTCAAACCTACTCTGTTTGGATGAAATACGCACAGTTCTTTCCTGACCGCATATTGGGCTGTTATGTACTTCTGCTTGAGATGGAAGGGATGTTCCTAATTTTGTGGTTATTCTTGGCCTTATTTAATAAGGATTTAAAAATATCTGGGGGGAACAATCCAATAAAAGCCAAGGGTTCCTGCCTGATGTCCTCATCATCGGATAATGCTGAATCCCTATGGTCATCATCCAGCATGGAGTGATGACCGCTTCTAATTGAGGAAGCATAGGAATGGGAAGCAGGCCTGGAATATGCATCTTCAGAAGGCACCAGAGAAAAGCAGTCCTCCGGGCATGGCTTGGGTAGTATAGGTGGGGCCGTTAACTGAAGACTGTGCTGCAGGCCTGAAAAGCCTTGTGCCAGGTTCTCAGCTATCATAGTCTTAAGGTCTGAGAATGCTTCCTGTTGTCCCTCATTACCCGAGGCCTGCTGCACTTGGTGTAAACATGGCCTTAATAGCCTGGTGTCTGGCAGGGGTGGGGTTTTGCGTCTGTACCTCAGATGGTGCTCTTTCCTATGGGGAAAGGGAAAGATGACTAGATTGAGGTAAGATGTCCAGTGCCTGAGGTGCGCACGGTGGGACTATCTGCCCTGCTGATTGAAAACATTTCTCAGCCCTGGAGAATTGTTTTTTCAGAGCTCTGTGTCTGCTGAAAACAAATTTGTCCTCAGATCTGGGTTTGTGAAGTGCCCTGACTTTACTTTTGTGAGAGGTAGCCTTAGAGGAAACTTTGGAGCTCTCCTTACATTTCCTTTCCCCTCGGGGCAAAGAAGTAGGCTCCTGGGCCTGATTAGCCTCTATGCGTCACTGTGTTGCATTGGATTATTATCCATGAGGCAAGCTCCCTGGGCAGATTTAAGAGATGGGAGGAGTCAGATAACCGTTGGAAGCAAACTCCTTCTGCCCAGCAACTAGTGGAGCAAGTGCTACAAATGAATCTGCTCTGAGGAAATACTGCTGTGTCCTTGCTAGTGAGGAGGCCTGCACAAGAATAGTCCTAGAAGGAAAGCTAAAGGAGAACAATCTTTCTCTTTGTTTTTCCCCCCAGGAGAAATATTACAGTCACAAAAACTCCAAAGGCAATTTACAGGAAGGTTTGTCAAACAACTCCCCCCCTTGCTTAGAGAGTCCAGCGCAAATGAAATTACTGTGGGGGTGGGTGGGGTGGAAGCTCCAGCGCAACTCCAGAAGCTTCGGTCTCTCATCACACTTCCATCTTCTGGGAGGCTCATGCTCTCCCATCACACACTTACAAGCGCTTTTGGACAGAGGCCTGTGCTGAGCTGTCTCACTCGCTGGGAGACGCTAAAGTATGAAAGGGCTGCGCATGGCTGAAGGCCTGCAGCAGCTGTTGCTTCCCCCCTCTGGGGAAGATGGATGCTGGCTTTCAAGGTGCTCTTATGTGTTGCGTGTGGCTAAAGGCCCGCAGCCACTATTTGTTTCCCTGCCGGGGAATCAGCAATAGCCAAAAAGCTAGAACAGGAGGGAGGCGGAAAATGCGTTTGAGCTACCTATGGCCGAGAGCCAGCAGCATGCTTCCCTCCTTCCTGGAAGGCAGCGAGGGGGTGAGGGTGAAGCCGGTGATGTGTCATTTGGCCAAAGACCGGACGTGGTGCTCTTTCTGGCTGGAAAGGCACAGGCGATGATTGAGGGCCCCGGAATGTTAGTTGAGCCTCTCTCCAGCCCCACAAGGTGGTGAAGCTCTCGGGGCTCGTTGTAGGGCTCTCCCCAGCCGGGGAGGCTGCAGATCAATGCCTGGGCTTTCTGTCAGCCAGCAGAACCGAGGCAGAATTCTTCCTGTCAAATTGAAAAATGCTTCGGAATAAAGGACAAGTATAGGATTCACCAGGAGCTCAAAAACTCATGTCTGATGATCTCTGACTGAGCCAAATAACTGGGGCTACCAGCACAGAGGCATGACTTATTTGATTGGCTCAGTCTTAGATCTACTGATAAAGACATGCCCATACTTGGATTCTATCCTCAGCACTACAGAGAATAAGCAATACATATATGAAACCAGATTCAGGAGAAATAATATTGCAGTAAGAATGATGTCAAGAATTAAACCAAAAAATAGCAAACGGACTTGGCAAACAACAAAACCATTATTTCCATCTATATAATAATCATAAATTGATCTCAATCAGCTTCTTATCAAAACATTTTAACTTTTCACCATGCCAGCCTTTGTCTTAATTTCTTTTGTTTTCAAACATAATATTAATGCATATTAAGTAAAGAACAAAAATGTGGCAAATATGCTAGTACCAAGCTAAACCCAATTAAGAAGTTGTTAAGACTATAAACATAAACCTGTATGAAATGTATTCATTGAATAAATAATCTCCCATGCTTTCTAGCTGTGCTGCTTTTGTTCTATGCATACTTCTGCCCTTCAAAGCAACTTAACTGCTAGTAGCATCAGACAGTATAATTTATACTCAGCAAATTCAGTTAGTAAATGCCACAGGGTGATGGCCGAAACAGGGCTACTGAGAGATTAGATACTGGGATCAGCATTTTCTGAAACACATTAAGTCTTCTCTAATATAAAAACAACTATTTCAGTGATATTTGATGACTTTCAATGGTACAGAATGTGATGTGGAGAAGACTAAGGAAGGATGAGAGGTAAACAGAATGGAATATCCTGGAGAAAAATATGGTAAGTTGACTGGCACACTGAACACATTCACTTGTTAGATGTGTATTATAGCCTCAAATCCCTTCTAAAATAAGCAACATTTATTCTGAATTGCTATTTCAAATTTGTCTTAAACCAGTCTATTGAATTTTGTTTCAGACAATCAATATGTCTGGCTAAAGCAAAACCAAGTAATATTAGGTTATCAAATTTTAAAGTACTTTCATATTCTCTTAGCTTTTGTTTTAAAGTAGTTAGTTATTATGGATCAAGAGAATCCGATGAGACAAGATATACATAAATTTGAAATAACTTTAGTAAGAACCTTACACTGATTTACAATATAAAGACACCTACAGAATTTTATATGTGGGCTGTATTTTATTGATGTCTGAAAAGCAGAACTGGCAGTGAAATACCAAAAAAAGAATAGGAGTGTCAGTTCTATTTTAACACAACCACATTCTAATAGAAAAATGTTTGACAAGTGAATTGAATAGGTAGGTTGGTCACATTCAAGAAGATAACATTTATAGCTAATACACAAAACTAGGATTTGGTATTTTAACATAAAAAGCAAGCGATTCTATTATCTCTATTCTTGTAGCAAGATATTTTTTTTGCCAGATATATCACTAGAGGGCAGTAGCAAACCCGTAACAGATATACATAATGTAGTAAAGTATAAAAATTATTTCTTAGATACCTGCAAACAATACAGCCTCAATGCGGTCCTTTATGTACTCAGGACTATTTCCAAACACAGGTGGAACTGTTGATGTGCTATTTGGCCCTGGAACTACCAAAGGTCCTACTAAAAATGCACATGCTCCACCGAGGTAACTGATCAATGATGCAATAGCTGTGGCAGTAGCACGTTCATCTGGTGAAAACCACGTGGTAGAAAGAAGTGGAGAAGCACTTGTTACAGTTGGGCCTGCCAATCCATTTAACAGCTGTCCTCCGTGTATTAGCCTAGAGACAAAGCAAAAAGAAAGAGACATACATTAAGACTGAATTGCCATGCACAAACTCCATGCAAAACAGTTCAATTGACTTCTTTATGCTGGGCTTAAATGAAGATTTGACACATGAGCTTCAAAGGTTGGTTTCAAATATTCGCATGAAGACAACGATTAAAGTCAGCAGCCTTTTCCGGAAGTATGTGACATCATTTTGCTGATGTAGGCGCTAACCATTAAAATAAAGCCTCTTCCTCCTATTATTAATCTTGTTAGGATTTCATGTGAGGAGCCAGACTTTTCAATATTTGCTGTCAAGTGAATCATATTAACTGCCCCCCCCCCCAAGTACAGACTAGTATTCAGTAATTATATATCAGAGAAACCTATTATTTAAGAAATAGTCTCAAAAACTGCCATTCACAAATAGAAAGAAGACTGGAACTATATTGTATATTTGAATAAGAATATCTACATCTGATGAATATTGGAGGCATTGTATTAGGCATGTATTAACTTTAATTTTCGCTTACATCGTGCATTAAACAAATGAGAATTGAATTATGTAAAGCCAAAACAGTGTATATAGACTTTGATGAAAGCAAAGTCAACACCAAATGCTAGTGCGGGACACTGAAAAGCATCAGTTTTCATTATTTTTGCAATATTAGTAAAAATGTTACATAACGCATTTTTTGCAACATACATAAAAGGAACCTTAAAAGGGAGTGGGGGGATGAAAAATTGCATCACACTCTTGTTTTCAAAAGTAAAAAAGAGAAGCAATCAGTAACGAACAAAATAATTAAAGAAATTTGCAAATCTTCCAGACCAAGAAACCTCGAACCAACAAAATAGATTAAACTATGTAACTGCTTAGTCTCATACTTATCATGTTGGGTTTGAATGCAGCAATATGCTTTTTCTCTCTCTGTCTCTGAAAAACCATGACATTAATAAGCTCTACATATAAATAAGAACTGGTCTAATAAAATTGAAAACATTGTAAAAAGTGAAATAAGTATCCAAACTTAGTTAATGGTGTAATGTACTATATAGATGGTAGCATAAAACTGGACAACCTGGAAAGAGATTTTGAGTCTTTGTCTGAAGGAAGTAACAGTAAGCCGAAACCCGCTGGGAATTTCTTTAAGACCAATTAAATGAAGATCTGTCTCTAGAGTCCTCATATGGCAGAATTTCTTAACCATGGCAACTTTAAGACAAACAGACTTCAACTCCCAGATCTCCCCAGTCAGAAAGCTGTGGGAACATTACCTCATTAAATTCCCAAACTGTTTTTACCCTAATGAGTTGCTGGAGAAACTTCGGCATTTGAAGATTTGGTGACTCTTTGCTTGCCTGCTTGCTTGCTTCTTCTCTTCCTGTTCCTTTTCCTTATCAGTCATACCTTTCAGAATAAAATATTCAGCACAAGGTTTCCTTCCTTCCTTCCCACCCCCCCCCCCAAC
>JAEANM010023554.1:0-11340 GCA_017656035.1 Myanophis thanlyinensis
CAGACACACAAGGCCGCTGCCGTCTCCAACCGCAGGCCAAACCACAGAATCCACTTACTGCTTCCACCCTCTCAGCCTTATAGATGCCCCATTTGAAGCATCTGCAAACCATTCTTTTTTTGGCCATTTAATATCCATACCAAAAATTAAAATTACAAGATGATTATGATCAACCAGACCGAGATGCAGTATCTCCATGGTAGGTTGTTGCAAAGTGCTTCTGTTTATTTGGTCATGCTTTGGTCTGCTTAAGGGAACCAGGACACAGATTGGAGTTCTTCATCCTAATTCTGGTATAAATTCACTGGAAAACCCTACACTAACTTTTCTTAATTCGACACTGTCAAACTTGTTGGATTAAAATAGGCAATGTTGTTGGTTATGAATTCTGGGAATTGTAATCTAATACATCAGAAAATTCAGATTAAGACTGATTCTTCTAAACCATTCCCCATTAGAATTATTCTTGTTCAGCAATGCTTTTTAAATGGCCTGGATTGATTGGCTCTGCAGATATTTCAGAAATATAAAACTGGAACTGTTTTATTAAATTTGATTTCAAAATTTTACTTTGGGCATTAGGTGCAAATGTACTATTTGTGTGAAATTCTGTAGAGCAGACACATGTATTTCAGGAAAAGGACAGATATATGATCCTGGAAAAAGATGCAGCTGCTTTAAATAGCTGAAGACAACATTTGTGCCACCAAACACTGTGAAGCACTTTTTTGGTACTGATGCTGAAGCATTGAGTAGCTCTGATAGATAATATGTTGTATTCTGTGCATTTGTTAGGCTGGTTTCACAATGCAGGAAATTCTTAAATAAGTTAAAATTGTGATTTAGGATTTTATTCAACTAGTCACCATGATTTTTCAAGCAACACTTGCTATTGCTTAAAATATGTAAATGAACTCAAAATTTATATCAAAATTAGAATATATTTCAAACAGCGCTCTCTTATAGCATTCCTAGGGAGACTTACAACCTTTATTGTTTGAATGTGATTGGAATTGCAACATTGGTTGCTACTGGACAAAGCAAAACAGAAGTGGTCCTAAGAATGATCTGTGTTAAAATATAGCAATAGTATTAATACAATATTTGTAATGTTAAACAAAATGAAAAGTTAATCTCAGAATATTATTCAACGTTTGATTAAACAAAGAAATCTATAATTATATTGCTAGGATTTTTTTTAACATAAAGGAATCTGTGCAGTTTTGAATAAGGCTTTTGAAATAAATCTGTCATACCTGTAAAAAACAACACCCCGCTGTTATGAAGACTAAAAGCGAGTTAAGAATATATTGTTAACTTTATTACTTTTTCAGCAAGAAGTTCCTCTTTATTAGAGTAATTCCTTGAATTCTTATGTGTGGATAAGAATGTAGATCTTGCATGAAAAGGCAATTCATGACTGAAATCTATATTCTCTGAAGAAAACAAATCTGTTTTTGGAGAATTAAATTCTTTAAGTAATACACAGTATAACCCATGTGCTTTCTTCCATACATATATTTAATGTCTGTGCCTGGCTATAGCAAATCTTAGATCTAATTCCATACAGATACAAAAAAAATCTGTATTAACATCCACATTTAATTTGATGCAGGAGAACATTTCCCCCATGCTTGTTCTGAAACATTTAGCTCTCCCTGACTCTAAATAATTATTTCAGAATGGAGGTGATACCCCAAGCTGTCTCTGCAACATGGATATTAAATCATTTATTAAAGACTTACTTCAAAACCTAATTTGAAATACTCCAAAGCAGTGAAATATGGCAATTTGCCCACAAATTCTGATGCATATCTTCAAAGTCCTATACACTTTTCCAGAACTGGACTGAACAATTCTCTATTTAATCTCCATAATAAAATAAACATTAGATGCATTGGTTGTAGCATTAAGTCTCATTTTGCTATTATTATTGTTGTAATTGGTAATTCTCTTTACATAAATGGGCATTGATGTGTCATCTAGCCTGTTTGGAGAAAATATTTGATTTGGAAAATGAACTGGAAATTGTTTTTTTGGAGGGAGAAAGAAAAGAAAACAGGGCTATTTTAAGATGAGTAATTCACATAGAGAAGAAGAGGAGAACCAAAACAATAAGGTATAATATGTGAACTGAAGTGTGTTGTATTGGTGAAAAAACATGATAGACATTCTCTATATTGCTTTTCTTGCTTGATTCTTTAATCTCTTCTTGTACCAATTATGTATTCTAAAGGTTTAATGTTATTAGCTGATACTTTTGTTGAAGAATCTCTATTCGGAACCTTCATACCAAACTCTGTAATTAATAATTGCTTTAGATAGATATGTATCAACAGTATTATTTCCTGAAGAGACACTCTTGTCTCTTCATTCTTGACTCCATCATAATCTAGATAAAATGCTATAAGGTATTATTTCAGGACAATCCCATTCAGTCATGCTTCTGGCTCTAGAACATATACCTTAATACTATTATCCATAATAACATCTTACTGAAGTGTTCTATTTATTCTTCTTCTCTGTGTATGATGGAGAAGTTTATCAATGAATTGTAATTATTCATCTAATTATATGGAAACTTTGAGCTTTTTCCGCAAGTGAAGTATACCAATATAAAATGGACCAAAGATAGATATATTAAAGCTACTGTTTATACATAGAAGTAATTTGAGATTCCCTGCTTTTTCAGCTCAGCTTTGAGATATTCAGGAATGAACATTCAATTGGTAGTTGCTTTTGCCAGAACACAGGAGATTACTACTTTGAAAAACTGATGGCAACTGACTTGATTGAATAACTTAATTTGAATTTAGCAGAATATCACCTGTCACTGTGTCAATAATAGGTCAATTACTTGGCTCTGTGGATTTGAAAGAAAGCCAACTTTCAATTATAAGGCAACAGAAAGGAAAGAATTATGGTCTGTAACATTTTAAAAAAAATACTCACAAAGAAGACTGTGAATTCATGTTGTTTTGCGTGAGCATCAGCAAATATTTTAAAACAACCCAATAAACGATACTCATTGTTTTTCTCAAGAATTCTGTGAAGCAGTAATAAGACAATGAAGTCATGTTATTTTTGAAGAATCTTGTTCAGAGAATAAAGAAGAAAACATAAACAACCTCATGTTTTTAAGCCCCACCCCACCTTAACATTTATTTTCCTATTCCAAACTATTAATTTTCTCAATCATGTTTATACGATTCAAAACATTTTAAAACTCTGGGATTTATCGTTCTTTCCAGCTACAGTTCCTGACTTTGATCCTCAGTGAATTACTTGGAACACTCTCAAGGCTTAATCCATTTTGAAGCCAGTGGTGAAGTGCTCATGGCATTTTGAAGGCAAATTACCATGATTCCGCAGTACAGAAGTTTTCCACCTTTGCATCTGCTGATGACGTACTTGGATTTCAGATGAAGTTAAGGGTTTTGCTCAGTGTTAAACTGTATGAAGGACTGTGCTTGCCTCTTAAGATTTTCTGTGCAAAGTGTAATCTTGTGCAGATATAACAGCTTGCTTATAAATGTTAACATAATCCAGTTTGGAAATAGTTGTATCAATCATCTCTAATGTCAGTTATCTAGAGTCAACATCTATCTATTTCTAATAAGTAAAACTATATTTACTGAATGTAACAACCTCAAATATGCATTTTGAAGTTAACCTACTGTAGGTTATGATGACTGCTTTATGCACTTCAGATGTGTTTTGCTTTTGTATTAATATGAGATGTTTTGCTTTTGTATTAATATGAGATGTGTTTTCATTTTATGTTAAGATGATTGTTTTCATTTAAAAAAATTTGCAACCTAGAGTAACTTGATAAAATGAACACTCATAAATTAAACAAATAACAAATAAGATTAACAATTCTGTAACACAAGACAAATTTAGAAATAGAAGGATAGTCTTTAAAGGTGTGTTTTTGTTCTTCAGGCTTGATTATGATTTGTAAAGAACACCAAAGAATAGTGATGTTTTAATGCAGCTTGAAAAATGAATTTTGCTCTTTTTAAAAAAAAAAAAGTTGATTTTTCCATAGATTTATGACCTTGAAAACACTAAAAGTTCAATTCACAAAAGAGAATTCACATTTTGGGTTGAGCTGGACTAGTCATGTCTCATAATGTCCAGTCTATCATTATCTAAACCAGGGGTCTCCAATCTTGGCAACTTGAAGACTTGTGGACTTCAATTCCCAGAATTCCTTTGCTGGCTGAGGAATTCTGGGAGTTGAAGTCCACAAGTCTTCAAGTTGCCAAGATTGGAGACCCCTGATCTAAACTGTAAGGAACTACATATTCCACTAATCATTCTCTGTGTTTTTAAATAATGCTGGATATTAATAATACTGTATCTAGTCAAAATTCATCTGAGAAACCAAGGATACTTTGGCATAAGCAACGTTTAATCTATCTTGCACCAGGTACACTAAGTTAATAATATCAAGTTATTATATGTTTCAGAATTCACATGCAGAAAAAAGCAAAACTGGAACAAGTCAAGAGGTACTGAATGGTAGTTGACATAAAATACCACTTTCTCTGTGTCTTGTTAGTTCTGCTTGTTTGACATTCTCTTTCAGGCAGTAAAGGTGATGTTCAAACCTTAGGTTACAAAACAGTGAGATTACAGCCTTTGCATGACATGCATTATATCATCACCCTCCAGTGACGAAAGAAATTGGCCAGGAAACACAGCAATCCATAATAGTATAGGCTGGCCAGGTACTCCCTGTTTGCTATGATTTCTCTCTCAAGTAAATGAAAAAGCATTCTTACACTTCCTGATCTGAGTCTGACAGAAGATTAATTAGTTCAGACCAAAAGTCAAGCTAGAGAAAAGAACTGCAGAATATAAAAGTTTGTATGGCCCAAATTCTGTTGGGCTTTGCCAAAGCTGTGAAAATTTGGCTCTCACTCTGAAGTGATTTGTTTCTTTTTGTTTATTCCGGGTCCCCGCCCCACTACACACAATTGTTTTGCTCCTCAATGGACAGCTAAATCATTTTTGAATTTTATTACTTCTGTGGTTTATGTTCTAATCCTAGTTTACTAGAGTTTCTCAATTAAAGCAACATAAAACAGATTACTAGCTATTGAATGTTTGAAGAAATGGCTAACATAAATAAACAAGTAAATGTACTTTACCTATATATACTTTGGAAAAGATTTATTTAAGAGTTAAGTAGTAGTACATCATCAGAGATAATATCTTAAAATATGGACATCAGAGAGAAATCTAAATATGCCAGAAATGAAATCCTCTTCCATGATGGCATGTTGAATGGATGGGTAATTATTTTTTTGCTGCCAATGAACAGCTGATTTTGCTACCAAAGTTAGTTATAAAGTTAGCTTTGCTCCCCCTTTTTTGAAGGGTAGACTAGGAAGGGACCTAGTCTACCCTAGTCTAGCCTAGATCACAATGGAGAATAGAGGGGTCTGGATGCTGAAATTCTTGGTAAAGAGTGATCTGAAGGTCTAGTCCAGGGATGTCAAACTCAAGTCCTGCAGGATGAATCTGGCCCCCAGGGTGCTTAGATCTGGCCTGTGGGACTGCCCTGAAAACTGAATTACCAGCCTGCAGTGCCTCTATCAGTGAAAATGGAGCCATGTGCACACACACACCCCAATTCCATTTTTGGCTGCTAATGTAATGGCCATGTAATCCCCCCCAGGGCTCTGTTTTTGCTGGCAGAGGGTTGCAGGAGTCTGTCACAGCCAAAAACAGGGCCCAGGGGTCACACATGCCCCCCCAAGCTCTTGTTTCACTGCCAGAGGGCCGAAGGAGGCTGTTGTGGCTGAAAACAGGGCCAGGGAGGGCTGTATGTGACCCCACTGGGCTCCATTTTTGCTGGCAGAGGGCTGACCTATTTTATAACTCCTTGCTGAACTTTAATTTTTTTTTTTGCGGTCTTTCACTGTTTACTATTAAATTCTAAACTATTTTTAGTTGTAAGAAGTCTGTGAGGATATTTACATTTACAGAGGATTATACTACAAAATTTGCTCTTTCTAGCTTTTCTTTAAAAAAAAAATAATTTATTAAAACTAGGTAATCCTACAAAATATAGACTCTACATAGAAAGCCAAATTCTGGATAAGTTACAAATCAATATATTAAGTTAAAGTTAGAATTGCACTGTATATCAATTTACAATTTACTTGTAAGGTATGAAGTTATACTGGGTATCAAAATATACTTTTGTAATTTGTTTAAGCATTCTTCTGAGGAAGGGATAAAACAGCCTTTCCAGTAAGAACATATATAATATTCTTATGATAGTTAACTTGTACAAAGCAAGTTTGATATACTTTGATATACTGAAGTGATATACGAATTAGTAAAATATGATTAAAAATGTAGATTGAAATTGAAAGTGAAGTTTTAAAAAGGAAACCATAAAGAGTAGTCCCATAATTTTCTAGTTCCCTGATGTTTTAGGAAGACACAAAATATGAGGGACTGATGAAAGAAGTATATAAAGAAGTGTCTATCTAAAACATCAATAAAACTTGAAGAATAATTAATAGTCAATGCTTAACAAAATAAACCAATAATCTTATTCAATATATGGGAATTTTCACAACGGTGTTCTTGTCTTCGCAAATTCAGTTGCATCTAACCAGGAAGGTTTCTGATTAAAGGCTTTGATCCAGTCCAGGCTGAGTAGGGAATGGGGTCAAAGTTGAACTGAGTGATTCCTGAATGTGAGTCCATTCTTTTAATGACAGGAAAATACTTAGAGCAAAAAGTAAAACAATGGAAGATGGCAGTATTGTAGTTCCATATGTAGTCTTATTACTCATAGATCTGTCTTCTATTTGTTCCCCGCAAAACAGTCATAGCTATAAAACTAATGCAAAATGCTAACTCTCTTAATAGGATTTTAATGGTAAAGTCCATAGATTTTAAACTATTCAGCCACGATGATGAATCTACAAGATTTTAGAAATATTTATCATTAAAGTAATATTATATTAGTTTTGTCACGAACACACAGTTTTTTTGCTAAGATTAAAGTAACAGAGAAGAAGATGGAAATTGCCTATTATTTCTCCACTTGAGTTGCTGCCAGGGGCAGAGAACAGTTCACCATATTGGAGTGAAACAAGAATAAAGGTTCAAGACAAACTACTCTGTGATGATTTGAAGTGTGTGAAAGCTAGCTGAAAGGTTAATACAATTCATACTTGAATGAGTATCTCATCTGGATTGCAGGTCAAAAAAAAAAAAAGGAACATTCACATTTTTGTTTTCCTCATAATCCCTGGTGATACCTTCAGCAATAAGATCCAGATATGTATAAAAAAGAGCCTTTTTCAACAACAACAAGGCCAAGACCTGCTGTGTTTTTTCACCTTTTTCATTGTTTTGAATTAGACATTTATTCTAGCCAGACAAGATGAGGGCAACAGTCAGGATTTCAAGGCTGTCATTCATTTTGTCATCAGAATGTCAGTGCTTCAAAAGCTTTCTGCTAAATAATTGAAAAAGGGTAAACACAGCCTTTTCAGCTGGGCATGTTTTCCTGAAAAATTCAGAACAGGCCCCGGCAACTCTTGCATCAAATGGCCTACAAGAACAGTCTTTCCTTGCTGCCAAAAGCTGAAAAGTTCTAGCTAGCTAGTGCAACTGGCCTTGGCTACTCTTTTTCCAACCATAATCCCTCCCTCATCAATTTGAGGAGAAACAGAGACACAAAAATACACATTTTTTTCCTTAAAACCAAATAAAAATTGATTGCAGATGGCTCTTAGGATTTGTGTATTCTCTTTCTGATTTGTTGTAGGTAAATCCACAGCTGCTCTTGATTTTGGAACTAAATTGATAAGCACAGCCTCAGTCCTATTAAAGACAGCACAATGTAAATATCTACATTGTCTTTTTTTTTTAACAAACTTTATTTTTAAAAGAAAGTGCCCTTGTTTGTCCAAGTTAATACCTAATACTGAACTTCCAGTAAATCATTTGTGAAGGGAGTTGTTTCATTCCATTTTGTATCTATCTACTAAGTTTCTGTGTAGTCTCAGGCAACTAATCTTTATCTTCAAAAGTGGAAAATAAAAACATGAATATTGACTCTCCATTCAAAAGTTCTTTGCTACACCTATGCAAACTCTTTTTGTCCTGTTTTTTGCTATATCTTTCTGTTAATGTGCATTTGAGTCATTGTTGACTCATAGTGACTGAATGGACTGTCTGCAGTTTTCTTAGTAAGACTTTAATAATTGTTTGCCATTGCTTCCTTCCTAGGGCTGGGAAAGAGTAACTGGCCCAAGGTCATCCATTGTGCTTAAAGCGGGATTAGAACTAACAGCTTCCTGGCTTTTAGCCTAATGCCTTAACCAGGACATCAAACTTGTTCTGATTTTATTAGGAATATATTCTTGCATTTTCCAACTATTTAAGCCAACTAGGCTTAAATTGCCTACAATTGGATTTCATCCATAGCATAAAAATGAATATATTTATTTTATTCATTTATTTATTTAAATTTATATGCTGCCTCTCTCCCGAGAAGGTACAACCATCTAAAAACAGAAGCAATGAATAAATAACAATTAAAAACCAATTAAAAGAATTAAATTGAGTGGTTGATTAAAAATTATAAAAATTATAAAATTTAAAACCAGTTTAAAACCCCAAATAATTAATGCTAGGCCAGACCGGCCTGTTGGAACAAATAAGTTTTTAATGCACACTGGAAGGTCCGCAGGTCTGTGATGGTCCGGATCTCCGGGGGCAATTCGTTCCAAAGGGAGGGTGTCCCCACAGAGAAGGCTCAAACCCTTGGGGCTGCCAGACGACAACGTCCAGGAAATGGAACCCCAAGGAGGCATACAATGAATATTGTTCCCCTCCCAATTTAGACTGATCCTACCCCTTTTGATGTTCTGAGAGGCCTTCAGGACTTGATCATGTGATTAGGCCCATGGTTTCCACAAAACAGATTTGTCTAGGTGATTGTACCATTAAAGAAGCCATTATTTTATCCTCCCAGTACTTATGGTTGTATTTGGGGGATTTAGAATATTCATTGCTGTTTTTTTAAAATATTTGTACCTATTATTTTTACCCTTCGTGCTTTATTCATTGTTGTGCATCACCCAGAGTCACCTTTGACAAGATGGGTGGTTGTATAAATTTAATGAATAAATAAATACACTTCACAATCCTGGCATTTTAAGCACAAGACTTACCATGATTCACAGCTCTTTTCTGAAGGCAATTTTTCTCCTGGTTTGTAATAGTTTCCTTTATCATCAAAGCAGCCACACTTATCAAGGGAGACACAGTCCATCTCATCTTCATTAAAGTAGGGTTTATCAGCTGGACATTTTGGATAGCATCCTACAGTAAGAAAGAGAACTTAATGTAAGCTTTTCACCAGACAAAATGAGCAAAGTAGGCAATGAAATTGAGATGTGTGAGGGATTTTAACAAAGTCTAATCTTCAAAACTTGAGAGAAAGAAGAGCAAACAGTTCCAAATATTTTTTCAAAATTAGGGTTAAAAAATAAATGTTATGTAGGCAGATCAGATATGAGAAATAACAACTTCTTTTTCAGTTCAAACCAACTATTTGGTATTATCTTTCATTTGTTAGCATGTGCAAAACTGTATACATTCATAGCATACTTGATTGAGAACTGAACAAATCAATTTTCATAAATGTAACACTCTGTGTATAAAACAGTTATTGGAGAAATATATCCCCACTTCTTAAGCAAGTCTTGAATAGTTCCTACTATAGTAATTAGAAGAATTGATGCAATTTTCAGTTTTTAATGATTGTTGCAGATCAAAGATAAGATGCATAAATACTGTACCTTCCAAGTCATATAATTCCAGTGAACAATTGTTTGGATTCCTACAGGTCTTCATGCAAGAAGAACCACAAGGCTGATAATGCCATTCACACTCTCCCTTTTTATTGTAGTAATCACAGAATAAAGCTGGAAGGAAACAGACAGTTCAATGTGTTTATTTTACAAGAGATATCCCTTTTAATATTCTTGACACGGTGAATGTTATTACATTTTCTTACTTGATAATATCATAAAATAAAGACTGTTATCTTGGAATAAGTGCCCTTGAACTTAATATGATGAGAGGACATACCTATTGTTTCATATGGGATTGTTTTGGAGGAACTTCAACTAAAATCAGTGGCAATTACTTCTGGAGATGGCTATTCAGCAATATAGCGCTGAATGCACCTACATAATCTTTTATACACACACATACACAAGGGCAATTTGTAAGCTAAAAATGACTTCTGGGAATCCTTAAATCTCATGAGAAGTCAGAGTTTCCACTGAACTCATAGTCTCATGGATAACAAACAGAACCTTAGACTGAAAGTTGTTTGAATCTAATAGTGGAGGCACGGGAAATTCAACTCCATTATACACTGGAACAATTACAACTTGTTCAAGAATTATTATTCTGTTTCCACATTTTCTTCTGTATTTTCTGTTCTCATATCACCTTATTCATATGACATAGGTATATCTTTCTTAGCAATCTAGCAAGGTTTTCTTAGTTTAAGGATACATCTGATCATAGCCATTCTAGCCATGTCGTAGCATCATGGTTCAATAAATCTCAACCTTAACTTAAAGTAATTTGAAATATTTAGACACTCAGTTATTTCTTCCACAAAATTGCAAGTGCAAATAAAACCTGAGTATGAATGCATTGCCAGTGATCTTCATAGACATATCTCATTTCTATTTTCTCAGTTCGACTGAGATGGCAACACAAGTTTGCAGTAATGATTTGGAATACTAAATGTAACCATCAGCCCTGAGAGGTAATACATTCAGTTCTTACAGCATTTGCATGCATTCAGAAGATGCAACCCAAATCTAATGGTGATGATTTTGTAGCATTAAAAATCCTGTTTGGTGTGATCCTGAGAAATAAACAAATTGAAACTATTTTCTACTCCTTATTCCCACCTTCAACATTCTTGGGAAGGGTACTCACGACAGATGGATGGAGTTCTCCAAGAGATGCATGCACCAGCCTCCAGACATGCCTGTGCATATGCAGCTACAGCTGTACAGAAGCATTCACAGTCTCCTCCAGTGTCACAAGCACATGCATCAGATACACATGCTTCGTAATATTTAGATGGTTCAACCTAGTAGGAAAATAATGAAGCTAATTTAGCATGTGCCTTAGTTTGGGTAGGTGTGTTTGGTAAAGCATGGGGAGACATTTTCTTCCAGTTGCCATTCTTATTTATTTATTTATCATATTTATATACCGCCCCATCTCCCTAAGGACTCGGGGCAGTTCACAGCAGATAAAAACAAA
>JAEANM010023555.1:0-11340 GCA_017656035.1 Myanophis thanlyinensis
CACACACACAAACACACACACCATATGCACCTCTAAAATTACACATTCTGTGATAAAATGGCAATTCAATATGCAACAAGTAACTTTGCAGAAAGTATTACTGTGTTATTTTTATGGGAGAAAATTATTCCAGACAAAATCAGTTGTCAGATGGAGCAACTGAGAATGAGTTCAAGGTTCAAGGTTCCCCAGTTTGTAGGATGCAACGTAAGAAGAAATGCTTGCTTTCTTAATGATAAATTTCTCCTCACTTTCAAAATTCAGTAACATAAAATGCATCATCATTCCAGCTGCCATTTACCCCAGGACATACTGTTTAAGATCAAACATCTCTTTTTCAATTAGGATGGAATATATTTGTAAGATTTAGTTGCCAAAGTACTTGCCTCCACAATTACTTCCATAAAGTGCCTGGAAGGGACTCAAATTGCTCTGCATACCTGTGCAATGAGAGCTGTATTCATCAGTCAGTTGGAACATGTGAAGACTATGACATGGATAAAAGAAAACACATTTATGTCTCTTCAGGCAGCAGGTGGGTTGCAGGAGAGGAGAACCTGGCTATCTCATTGGTTTAGAAAAATTGCAGTTCTTCAACCAAACTAGTCATGACACACACTACATTTTTGCATTTAACTGTACACAATTAAAACATACACACACACAAATAATAGATGTCAGAGTAAGTGAGAATGTAAAGTTTAACTCTTTCCTTTTCCGCTGTGGCCTTGATTGAAACTATTCCTTACAATGAAAAATTATAGGTTTAAGGAAGTGAGCTTCGTCAAAACTATAGCAGGAAAGAAAAGTGCTTCATGTGCTTGTTGCAACCCTAATTTTCTCTCTGTGTCAGTTTTTTTATAATTTACCTCCACAGGGCCTATTTCAATAACTTAAACATGTAGCATTATAAGAAAATGAGGAAGGTATGTTTCCAATATGATTTGAAGCTCTTTCTCTCTTTAAAGCAGCTAAATATGTAGGATTTTTAAGGTTTAGCACAAGCATGAAAAATATTAATTTTAAAATTAATAAGTTTGTTCATTAAAGCAGCTGCATTATTTTTCAGATTCATGAGGAAGGAAAGAAGGTGTAGCTCAGGGGTGACAAACTGGCAGCCCATGGGCCGAATGCATCACACGCAGGCCACGCCCACACCAGCTCCGCAAAGGGGAGAAATTCCATGATACGTCACATGATGGCAATGTGATGCCATGAGTTTGACATCTGTGGTGTAGCTTCTTTGAAGAGTTGTAGTATTCACAACCCCATGCATTCTGATACATATCTTCTAAATCACCTAATATGTACATCATCAATGTCTAATGCGACCCTCAAAAGGACAGTATGAAGAAGGCAGAGATGGAGAAGAAATAAGAAAAAAGAACATTCAGGCCTACATTCCACGAAAGGTTCAGAGTTCTTATAAAAAACATTTTCCTGGAATATTGAAAGCAGTTGCACTCTTGCTGACTATTGCCTCACAGTATTTTCTTTTCCTAGGATATGCAATGAATTAATATATACTTATTTCTGGGAATTTGGCCAACTACCTCCTAAGAGTCTAATATCCCTACATAATTCAACCTGGTATGTTAAAAATAAGTATATGCCTCAGATAATCTTAGTAGAATAGAACTACCAGAGTTACAAAAAAGTGAGTCATCTGGATTTTTGCATGCCACATCTGGTAGCCTAACTGCAGTGTTTCACTGAACAGACTAAATCCAATGAATTAATAACTCTTCCAGGATTTAATTCCATCGGATGACCTCTGGTTCTAGTATTCCAGAAAGAGGAACATAGCTTCTCCTTGCCCTTGTTTATGCTTCTTTTTGTTCTAAAGCTGAAGAATGATAAAATAACAGATACAAAATCTCTGTTTATATTAAATAAGTATGAAGTTCAAAGGGATAGACCATTGAATGTGCTTGCTAATGGTCTGGATGAACTTTTTATTTTTGAATAATTCCGGAAAACAGGAAGGCAAGTGTTCTATGTTTTTAAAAGGGGTGTTGATATCTAATGAACAATCTAATGAACAAGCTGCCACTACTAAGAAGATTCAAAATCATAAAACAATCAGTGTGTCACCACTTTTTAGAGAATGCCTTAATGCCAGGAAACTTGCTAGAACTAAATGTATTTTCTTATCAAATAATCAGAATCAGATCATTCTGATGAAATCCTCCATAGATTGTGAAAGTATGTAAATAGATGTAATATTACTTATTGTAATTTCAGCAAAGCGTTTGAAAAGTACCATGTGAACACCTGGTTCGCAAGTTGTTTAAGTGTAAATTGGATTGCATTTCAGTTGATACATAGCTGGCTCAAAAATTGAACTCAGTGAATGGCTATCAATGGTTCTTTATTAAACAGGAGAAAGCTATTGAGTGCATCACCATAAGTAAATTCCACCAAATGAGACAACCACTAGTCCTTTTATTAATGACTTGGATGAGGAGACTATCTTTTTAAATGTACTGATGTCACAACATTGGGTAAGGTTCCCAATATTCTAAAAGACTGAAATACAATTCAAAATAATTTTAGTTAATTAAAAAAAGAGATAAATGCAGAGCCATTCTCTTAAAAAACACAAATCAAATGCATACTTATGGCTTGGAGGAAAACTGACCTAGCAACTATATGTGACAAAAATCTTGCTATAGTACTAAATTACAAGCAGAATATAAATCAGCAATGTAATACAGTGGTACCTCTACTTACGAAAGCCTCTGGTTACGAAAGTTTCAGGTTACGAAGCATGTCTTCGAGAAAATATCATCTCTACTTACAAAATATGTTTCAAGATACGAAAGGCCATCAGCTCAGGCAGGTACTTGTTCTCAGGCTCCGTCTTGGTCGCGGAGACGGCGCCGGGCATCAGCAGGGTGGGCGCCACACTGGGCACCGGTGGGCACCGACAGTGGCTGAAGGCAGCAGGAGCGGCAGCAGCTGAGGCCTGCGCACCCCCCACCCCCACCCTTACTCCCCCTCCCACAGCCCCCCCTCCTCTGCATGTCTTTGCAGGCATGGGATGCCGAACGCAGCAGCCATGAAGAAGGTAAGAAGGGCGGCGGGCAGGAGCGGGGGTGAATGGTGGGTGGGCGCGGCTCCACAGCGGCAACGCCAGCTCTTCTCCTGCTGCCCAGGTGCTGCTGATGGGAAAAAGCAGCTCCGGCAAGACGAGCATGCGCTCCATCGCGGGATTTAGTTGGCAAAGTGGAGCGCATGCTCATCTTGCTGGAGCCGCTTTTCCCCATCAGCAGCACCTGGGCAGTGGGAGAAGAGCCAGTGTTGCCACTGCGGAGCTGCGCCCATCTGCTGCCCCCTCCCACTCCTGCCTGCTGCCCTCTTACCTTCTTCTCCATGGCTGCTACGTTTGGCATGCCACACCTGCAAAGACATGCGGGTGTCAGCGGCCTGTCCCGCTTTGCTAGGCCGGCCCTTCCCGGCTTGGCGGTCTCTTTGGTGGGTGAGGGACCCAGCAGATGCGGAAGGGCATGGAGCAGGGGCAGCAGCCTCTCCGTGTCATCGTCCTGCCCACATAGGACTCGCAGCCCCAGCCTTGCATAGGTCGCTCGCCTGTCTGAATTTGGGGGGCTTGGAACAGATTAGGGCATTTATAGGTAAAATGTGTCTCTACTTACGAAATTTTCAGGTTACGAAACGGCTTCCGGAACAAATTAATTTTGTAAGTAGAGGTACCACTGTATTGACAGCAAAGTTTGCGGCAGCCTAAATATAGCTTCACTGGTCACATTTCTGCTTCAATGCTGTGTTCAAGGCTGAGCACGATATTTTTTAAGAAGTATTCAGACAAACTATTGAAAAAAGGGCAATGGCAATGACCAGGGGACTAAACAGAGATTCAAGGTATTGTCTTTAGGGCAAGATAATATATGGGGGAGTGATGGTGTGACATTATAGCATTCATCAAACATTGTCAGTTAGGAGAAGTCAAGACATCTATTTTTTTTAATCCTTCCAGGGTGTGGAATACATAGAATAATGGATTTAGTTATAGAAAAGCAGATTCCAAATGAATGGTTTTAAAAAAAAAATCCTAAAAATAAAAGTGGTTCAACAATTATGCAGAGAAATAGTAGGTTGCCTTTCATATTATGTATTCAAACGGAAGCCAGGCATATTTCTGTCCTGAATACTTTCGTTCAGATTCCTATACTAAACAGAGAGTAAAATTCAGTAACATATATGGCCTTCTTCGCTATGATTCTAATACATTTTAAAAGAACTCAGGCAAAAGGTTCTCTTCTTCAGAAACGATTCCCAGTTATTCATATTCCAACAAAATTGACAGTTCTCCACATTTAGTCATCTGCTTGTCTCATGGCCGTGAGATCTTTGACAGGAGCCAGTGACCTCACAGTTTTGGAGAGCAATTACGGACTTTAAGAAACCTTAGGTTCCCTCTACAGAAGCCAATTTAATTACAGTCCTGTCATCTTCAAGGATATGGTGAGAAACTATTATATACACTTAGTTCTTAGCATAGAATTTTATCTTATAACAACTCATAGCAGAACATTCCATTCATCTCTTCATTAAACTCTATTGCTTTTTTATACTTTCATGGAGATGAAACAAAAAGTTAATTTTTTTTATTTTTTTTATTAAATTTATATACCGCCCCCTCTCCCTAGGGACTCGGGAGTATTCATGTAAAATTCATGGAGCTTTCCTTTCTTTGCCACACCAATATTAGTTACATGTTTTATGAATTGCCTTCTCAAAGTATTTGGCTTTTCACTTCAATTGCTCAGGCTGTTTCTGTACATTTATGGTGTAATAGCACTCCTTATTTATAACATTATCCTCTTGTTGCCTGCAACAGCAGTAAGAAAAGGCCAGATTAACCATCTGGAACAAATGCAGAATTCTCAGTCATAATATATTCGTGAAAAATAGAAACTGTATTTTTAACTGGGATTCTAATTTGAAATATAGGCTACTAAATTGTTTTGCGAGTAAACCTACTGTATCTGTAATAAATAGTTCTCCTTAGAGAAATTCTTTCATGTCTTCATCCCATGTTTTAATTCAAGACTTTTTTCTTACCTAATTAATACTGTAAAAGCATTTATTAAATAGGACACCAAAAATACATTTAGTTTTTTTTGTTAACAGTAACATAATTTTTAATTTCATTAAACTGATCTTACTACACTTACAAATTATCCTAATTTGTAATGAGCATTGATTGAACATCTATGTTGGGGCCCAAGGAGTTGAGCAACACATTTTCAAATAAATCTGGCTTCCACGTTGAGTTTGCTTGCCAGAAGATCACAAAAGGTGATCACATGATCCCAAGTCACTGCAACTGTCATAAATACATGCCAGTTGCCAAGCCTACAGATTTTGATCATGTGACCATGGGAATGCTGCAACAGTTGTAAGTGTGAAAAATGGTCATAAGTCACTGTTTCAATACTGTTGAAATTCAAACATGTTACTAAATGAATGGTTGTAAGTCGAGGATTACAAATGTAATAATCAGGTGTAATGTGACTCTCAGTCATCCAGATCATGGTTGTCCTAAAGGTGCGTTTTTTCAAGAGGCGACTGGACTTTCTGGTTTTTCTTTGAAGACATTTTGCTTCTCATCCAAGAAGCTTCTTCAGCTCTTGCTGAATGGTGGGGAATGGAAGGATTTATACTCCTTGCAGACAGCCGGTCATTTGCATTCTTTTAGCAGGTTGTTAAGGTCATCTGGAGGTTTATCTGTGTCATCAGGGTCACCTGAGTGGTGAAAATGGGTGTCAGCCTGTTGAAAGGACTGTGTTGTAGATTGGATATAGATATGCCATATCCCTCCCCCTCTGTTGAGAGGCAGATGTACAATTTTGACATAGGTGGCCTCTTTGACCCCTCTTTCAAACCAGCAATCCTCTCTGCCCAAAATATGGACTTTGTTGTCTTCAAAAGAGTGGCCTGTGTTTTTTTAAATGCAGGTGGATTGGTGAATTAAGTCCTGATGTGTTTGTTCTCCTATGTTGTGCCATGCTTTTATGAAGTGGTTGTTCATAAACTTCCACCTAGTGAAACGGCTTCAAAGAAAAAACAAAAAGCCCAGTTGCCTCTTGGAAAAAGCATCTTTGGAACAATCAAATGTAATGGTCCATTGGAGTTGCATGGCTATCATAAAATCAAATAAATACATATTAAAAAACATTTTAAACACCACTTCCTTGAGACTTGTAGTCCCCCTGCCCCAGTTATCTCAGACTTTATAGAATGTGTCAACATGCATCTCTTTCTCCAAACCTTTAATAGAAAAATGATTTTGGTACTTAAGAACATTATTATTATAAAATATAGAAGAAAAATCAAAAACAAAAACAGACTTACGATGACCGTTGAGCCCAAAATATCTGTTGCTGAGTGAGTCAGCAGTTAAGTGATTTTACCCCATTTTACGACCTTTCTTGCCACAGTTGTTAAGTGAATCACTGCAGTTGTCAAGTTAGTAACACAGCTGTTGAACGAATCCGGTTTCCCCGTTGACTTTGCTTGTCAGAAGGTTATAAAAGGGGATCACATGAGCCCAGGACATTACCAACATCATAAATATGAGTTAGTTGCCAAGCATCTGAATTTTTATCATGTGACCATAAGGATGCTGCAATAGTCTTAAGAGTGAAGTTGTAACTTTGAATGGTCACTAAATGAACTGTTGTAAATCGAGGACTACCTGTAGAAAAAGGGGTTGTTTTATATTTATTAGAATTTACACATTTTGATTTCTTGTCTTTGTTTTTAGATTTGGTTAGACACTGAAGTGTTTACTGGAGAGAAAGATGGGATAAATATCACATGAAATACATGAATTGTCCAAGTAATTCAAAATCTTTATGGAAGAATATGCAAGTGAGCGAATTTCATTGTCTAGGGTCTATGGCAAGTGGTGGTGCAATTCTGAATTTCCTTCATAAAGCTCTAAGTGCTATGCAGTAGCTTGGTGATGATTTCCCCTCCCCAAAAAGTTTAACAATGGCCTCTATACAAAACTACACTAAATTACAATGAAAGCTAACCAGAAATAGACTTCGACAAACAAGGAGCCTGACTGGATCCATTTCAGTTCTGGTACTCAGAAAGAATTTCAGAAAGAAGAATTCTTTAACTTGATGTTGGGGATAATATAATTGTGGGGGGAGGGGAAGGCTGACAGGCATCTGTGGCTATTTTTGGTGGAATGCAGAAAAATGCCCTTACAAAATTACTGTTGTGGTGGGAATGGCTTTCCCATTCCAAAATGGCTACATGGGAAGCAAAGTTGGTGCTAAAACATTCATTTACCAAAAGGGTAAAATTGTTCCATAAAAATGACCATTTCCTAAATTAAATTCTCTACCGCCTCAATTTATCTCTGTGTTTGAGAGAGGCGAGTGTTATATTAAAAACAAATGCAGCACCTTTATTTAAAAAAAAAAAACCTGCTGAAGTGGGTAGTGGCCCCAAGATTTAGGCTGCATAATTCCAGATCATTAAATGGTAGTACTGACTACATCACTTTGCAGGGGGAGGGGTGATGGATCAGCAGTTAAAGATGCTGAGCTTGTCAGCTAAAAAACTGACAGCCAGGGGTCAACATCTTGAGCTCTGCACAATGGGGTGAATTCCCATTACTTGCCCCAGCCCCTACCTACCTAGCACTTCAATAGTATGCAAATGCAAGTAGATTAATAAGCACCACTTTGGTGGGATGATAACAGCATTCCATGTGCCTTTGACATAAAGCTATGCTGGCCACATGATCACAGAAATCATTTTTAGACAATGCTGGCTCCCTTGGTCAAGAAACAGAGATGAGCACCATGCCCTGGAATCAGACACAGCTGACAGGAAAACCTTTAACTTTTTATGTCATTTTGCAGTTCTCAAATGGTTATCTGGATTTTTGTAACATGTAGAGTTCCTGGGGAAGCTTTCCTGGGGAAAAAAATGACATTTGAGGACTCTGTGTGCTTCTTTCTGGTTATTTTATCTTTTAGTCAGAATAATCTATATATTAAAATAAAATCAGGTGGGCCAGGAATCAGGCAGCCATTACAAGAGAAGCATATTGACATATCATATTGTCTATCGATATAAAGCTGCCTTACCCTGCTCTAGCATTAGTCTTTTGCATCAACACCCAATTAGTGGATCTTCAAGTTCTATATAAAAAAAAAGAAGCAGATCTTGCAAGCATGAAATTAGTCCATTTCTGCATTATGGCACTTTAGTTTTGATTAATAGGACAATGATTAATATTTATTCTTCATATATCATGTGCCTATTTTTGCCTTAAAATATAGAGGCTTTTTAAAAAGTGGAAATTATGTGTCATCATGCAATAATGCATGAGACTTCTGCACCTCTGAGACAATTATTTCTACCATTTTACTCATCCTGTGGTTTGGTTCAACCCATCTCCAATATCAGATATTGTTGCTGGTGCCCACAGCAATAGCTTTAACCAACTGTGAAGAAATTATGGATTATGTTATTTAAAATCCTGTGGTGAAATACAAAGTGCAATCTTTCAAGATGATGATCATGGTCTTTCACATGTTGTCCTGCTGGGTTCTGAAGATTCAGTGCATAAGTCCTTGTCATCAAAATCCTGAAGAAACAGGTACAAGGCTGGAACTCATGGATTCAAGTCTCAACCATAATTTAATTGGGAAACTTTTGAAGTGTCTTCTATATCATTAACTTCCAAAGCTTTGCAATAGGTTGCCCACCTACCCAGACTGTGGTAGGCATTTACAAACAGTAGATGCTTTTCTATGATAATATAAAACGCCCTTCCAGATGAGATCTTGTAGTGGTCAGTACACAGTACACATAAAATGTGGTTGTTTAAACAAATAATCTCTGTTTCAGTATCTTATTGATACCCCATTTCTCACCTGTGTGGAAATTATTGCTTTTGTTAACCAAGTTCTTGTTTTGCTTTGTTAATGTTGTCCTGTCATAGGTCATATTTATTGTGGATCAATGCTTTTGGTTTTAGATATTGTATGATTTATTATGGCTGGTAGCCATGAGTTCATTAAAAATATTAATGGGGTATATAGTTTGAATATATAACTCAGTGGTCAGAAATATGGTGATAATGACTGGTTCTGCCAGTGGGCCTGAGAAACTCAGAGTGGGATGGAGCCCATTAAATAGCTCGTGTGATCGACTGTCGCCAGGGTAGGGGGTAGGTGGGGAGTGATTTTATTGTATTATATTGATTTTACTATATTAATTTATTTATTTCTGTCATTAGTTTTATTGTTCAAACGTAGTTTTACATTTGTAAGCTGCTTTGAGTCTCCATGGGCAAATAGGCTGCAATATAAATTTAATAATAAATAAATAATAAATGGACAAAATTTAATGTCCTCTCCTGCTGATGGAACTTCCTTTACGTATCTCTCTGGCATAAGTAATAGGCAAAGGCTGCTTCAAAGTATTTTAGGGAAAAGATGGAAATTTTATCAGCAAAAATATAACATTGGCATCAAAATAAAATTTGTCAATGCCACAAAAACGATTGTTGATTTATTTATCAATCCAACTTCCATTCTGCTTTAATCACAGTGACTGACTCTAAGCAGCTAACAAGAACCTCATATGGGGAAAAAAGAATGAATTAAAAATTATAGAATAACAACAATAATGTTCAGCCCAAAGCAGCATGTGGCCCATATGGCTAATATTTTGTAATTCCTTTCAAACATTATTGTCTATAATCTGATGTAATAATTAATATTTCAATAGTCTACAAAGAAAGCTGTTTTGCTAAAGATATATTTATATACATTTCTAATTGAACTTTAGATTCCTCTGAATGCAGTGTTATAATTGTTTCAAGTTCATCATCCTAAGTCTTATTTTGCTGAAGCATAAATTGTGGGGGTTTTCCAGTTGAGCCATTTCATCTTTACGTTGACAAAGTAAAAGTCAAAGGGGAAAAGGGAAAAAAACCCGAACATAATTAATGCATAGCTCTTTCTATCTCACTAGACATCTTTCTGCACTTGGTTTTAAGTGGCTGTCAATCATGTCAAATTCACAGAGTGTTTCTGTCTCTGAATGGGCAGTTACAAAAACCTAACAACAAAATGGCATATGAAGTCCTTTTGGGAAATAGCCTGACAATACATTGCATTATTATCACCATAAGATCAAGGCCTTGATTTTATTATTCATCCCACCAGTAGGGAAAGGTATTCTGCACAATTTAAAAGAGCTAGCGATTCAATTCATAATCATAGCTGGTGAAAAGCATCTGTTAAAAAGATTAATTTATTTCCTTTTCCCTGTTCTCACATATGCAAATTCCCCACCCTTTTTCAAAAGTAAAACTGATTTTTCAATTGTTGAAAAAGCACTGTTGTATGAATTCTCATAACTGAAGAATCTTCAGAACAGACCAAGCGATATGAGTGATTTTATATTTAAAAAATAAAAATCATACAAAATCATATTTCTTTTCCCTTCTTGGGAAGCAGTCTCTGATGGTTCGTTAGATTTCCATTCCTTAAATAGAATTATGGCGTAAAAAATAAACCTTACAATACAGTAATTTTATCAGTAACTACATAAACTGTAACATTGGTTATTAGAGCATGGAGCTATAGAGGTTTCTTAGTTCTCTCTGAGCTTGATTGTTTTCTTACAATCAGAAAAACAACCAAGAAAACAACCAAACTCAGAGAACACCAAGGACCCCCCATTTCAACCTTGAACTACAAATAGAGCTATAGTTCAGTAATAACCAGATTACTACAGATTGACATCAGCCAGAAGACCTTATATATATTGAGGCCCATTTTAAAATATCAATGGATATTTTGTGGATTCCAATATTTATCAAATTTTTAGAGCTGCTTCTCATCGTATAAGTGTAAAAATGCTTGGGTTCCTAATATCATTGTACTAAAAGCTATTCATATTTGTACAGCTATAGGATTCCACATAAAACCTAGGACATTTGCAAAGTAACATACTTGATACTTATCTGAAAAGATGATTATCTGGTATGTGTTTATTTCCTTATTTATTTATTGAATTATTGAATTATTCCAATTTATTTAGCCACTCATCACTCGTTTGTAACTCTGGGCAGTTTATGACAATATAAATATATAAAGTTCGATATTATTATTGATGAAGGATTTCTATCAGCTTCAGAAGGCCCTCACTAAAAGCAGGTCTTCACTGATCTTGGCTGATCTCACAAGAAGATCTCGTTATCCGGCCTCGTTATCCAACTATCGGCCGGTCTCCAACCTTCCTTTTTTAGCGAAGGCTGTTGAGACCGTGGTGGCA
>JAEANM010023556.1:0-11340 GCA_017656035.1 Myanophis thanlyinensis
TGGTTAATAGTTTTTACTGCTGGTATTTTAAAAATTCAGGGAGACTGGTATAGATCTATTTCAGGCTCTTTTGCCATCATCAGCCAGCCATACCCTTATGGGATTTGAATATATATATATATATAAACATCACATTCTGGTCTACTAATCCTAGTTATTCCTGTTTTCAACTCCCACCTCTCAATTCCAACCATTGGTAAAATCTATTCCAGATATCATGATATTCTGTCTCTCCTTTATTTTTTTAGTTCTAATGTCAATCTGTCCATTTCTGTGCAAACCAATATTTTCTTTATTCTTCTAAAGGGGAATTTTCACTTTTCCATTGCTGGACATATAACCATTCTCACTGCCGTCAAGATGTGTAATATTAAATATGTCGACTCTTTACTATAACCCTCTGTTATCATTCCTAATAGAAATAATTCTGGTTTGAATTCTAAACTTTGCCCAACCATTTTTTCTAACCATATCTGGATCTGTCACCAAAATTTCTTTGCTTTTTTGCATGTCCATCACATGTGGTAATATGTGCCTGGTACTTGATTGCATTTCCAACATTTTGGGGAAGAATGACATAGTCATACTATTTGTATTTGCAGGCTTTTATATTTTGTTATTTTCTTCCATTCTTTCTCTTCTCTTCTGTTGTCTCTAGGACTGCAATGGCTACTACCCAGATTTTTTTTTTAACTTATTGACAATAGTTAAGTCTGGAATGTTATGTGGCAGATGCTTGTCTGTTTGAATTCAAATGTCCCAGATCAATTTAGTACCTTCATTTTCTATTACTTTGTCTACTTTGTGGTCCCACCATTTCTTGCTTGCATACAAATGGTATGTCATGTCCATGTTGGAGTCTGAATCTGAGGCAGAAGATGAACAGCTGACAGAGAGTGGGAGCGTGGCTCCTTTGGTTGTGGAGGAGGTGGGGGAAGGGCACAGTCAGGCTGGGCAAAGCAGGAGAGAGGTCGAACAAGAGAGAGAGGACTCAGACAAAGACCAAGGCCCACCCCTTCCTCATCCTAGGGCACGCAGGGAAGAACATAGAATACAGCAACGTGGGTTGCATGGCTTACAAGGGAGCAGAGGGCCCTGATTCCCTTCACAGGAAGGGAAAGGCAAGGCAAGTGGGTGGAGCATTTATCAGAAACTCTGAAATTATCTAGTTCAGAGTGTCGAGCATTCCTTGCTTTCTTCCTGACCATTTGAATTATTGCCATGCTCCTGTGTGTTTCCCTGATTTGGCTGGAATTCTTGAGGAGATTCCTCACTTGTGAGATTCATTACCTTGCTTTGTTGGAGTGATTAATTGCAGACATTCTGCCTGCCACATTTGGATTGGAATATAACAGCAAGAAGCTGCTACAGGTTTGTGAGAGAGTTTTTCTCCAGGCTGAAGAGAAATGGGGCATTGGGGACAAAGTTGGTGTTAATAAAGGGACTCATACTAATTGTTTGGTTGTGTTGCCTTAGTGCCATGCCCTGGGTCATCACATGGTATGTCTTGCAGATATTCCAATCTATTTATGTTGCTACTATGTTGCGCTATTGTATGTTATTATTATTCCACTTAGTTTTTTTTATTTGTAGTCCAGATGCTAATACCTAGGATCTTTCATCTTTTTTCATTTTGCTCACTCCTAGGAACTTCTAAGTTTTAAAGTAGTTACTAAGTTTTTAGGACTCACTAGGAAGGGACTTCTAATGGAGATTGCTATCAAAATCCATGCAATTTGAAGTTGCCTTTTGTTGAGCATAATGTCGTCAGATCCATACAATATAGTGAATACCAACTTAAACCTCTTGGTCATAAAATTCCAGTGGCCCCACCTGAAATACCTTGAGATTCATCATTGAAATTTGCTGGACAATTGCTAGATGTCGATGTCATGGTTTTCACATAAAATACACATAAAACATGCAAATGTTTTGTTTCTACCTAACAATGCAGTGATGATTCCCATCATCTCTATGCTGCTATTGCCCCTGGAGATAGCAGCATTTATTTGTATAAGAGTCCAAATCCACAAGATGGTAGATGCAGAGTTGTGTTCCAAGCCCTTCATTTTCCAAATTCAATGTAAAAAAATTGAACTTTGATCTCCCACCATATTGCAGATGTTGACCTTTCCCCCTTTCAGATACTGTTGCTTGGAGGCTGAAATATTTCTTTTCTTCCCTTTGCCACAAAAAAATTGTCCACCCCTTATCTAAGCCTTATCTAAGAATGTAATTCCACGATCTATTGCAGAGCTATTTCTACTGCAAATCTTAAGGCTGCCTTCCACATATAAAAGAGATGAAAAGTACATTAAAATTTGAAAACTACATTTAAAATCAGCCCATAATGTCAAATTCTATTTTAAACCATTAGGAAAATAGCAGTTGAGAGCAGGCAAACATGAATCTAATTATTTAATACAAACCATTCAGCTGTCTAAAGCCCTGGATGAATTATTATGTTCTTGCTTCCAGAGAGGCATTTAATACACGAAGAAAAAGAAGTTAAAGTTGTATGAAGAATGTGGATAAATAATTTCTCTTCTTTTGTAATGCTAAGATGAAATTGGTGAATTTCCTTACAAAGTACTTCTTAATTAATTCAATTCATGTGCCAGAATGAGATGAGAATGGCTTCTGTCATGAAGCTCTTTAAATGGCAATGTTGGATAAATCTGGTGACTACTAAGCCATCATTTATGTATACTGGGGCTTGTATCTTGGGTATCTCTACATGTGTAGCACTAACAATCCTGGGCAACATGGACAGTTTAAATATCTAAAGATTGCCTAGTCTTTAAGTTGGGTGTCTTAACAAATCCAATTAACCAAGGTCCTAAAAAGCACATTTTCCCCTGTGGCCACCCCACCACTAGGTCCTATCTTTCTGCTCCTCTGGAAGGACATCAGCATCTGCATCCTAATGCAGGTACAGGTAGTCCTCAACTTATGCCCACAATTGAGCCCAAAATTTCTGTTGCTGAGTGGGACAATTGTTAAGTGAGTTTTGCCCCATTTTACAGCTTTTCTTGCCACAGTTGTTAAGTGACCTCACTGCAGCTGAGAAGATAGTAACCTGGTTGTTAAGTGAATCTGGCTTCCCCATTGACTTTGCTTGTCAGAAGTTCGCAAGAAATGATTGCGTGACCCCAGGACACTGCAACCATCATCACTGTGAACCAGTTGCCAAGCATTTGAATTTTAAACACATGATCATGAGGATGCTGCAAAGGTTGTAACTATGAAAAATGGCCATAAATCACATTTTTTTTCAGTGTAACTTTGAGCAGAGACTGAACAAACTGTTGTAAGTCAATGACTTCCTGTGCTTAGGGCAGAGTGATAGGAACCTGGAGATCATTGTTGAGGCATCTCTGGAAAGAACATTGAACAACCCAGTTTTCAATTTCTATTGTTTTTATGGGTTTTGGTTCAGCTGACCAGAGTTATGCTCTAAGATGAGTGGCTACACAAATCTTTTAAATCAATCAATCAATCATCATCATCATTGTCCTCTTAGAAATTTGTATGTTGAAAGATACTGTGTGTGTATGTATATACATACACATACATATATACTGTACATACTGTACTGTACACACACACACACAGCCACACACACACACAGCCACACTAAGCAAATAATTAGCCTATAAAATCTGATCATGACAATGCCAGCTAAGCCTTTAATAATCCCACCCAACGGATTAACTTCAAACACATAAACCTGATGCATGAAGACGTAAGAAGAGAGACAGCAAACGATAATAATTTTTCTCCTTTCTCAGCAAAGCTGTACTGTATACTACTGAACTGTAGATTCCACACACATTTTTTTTTTGCTTTTTAAAAACCTATTTATATTTGGATTGGCTTTGGGCATTTGTGTGTCGATATGCACTATTTTTTTAAAAAAATGTTCTATTTTGTAATGCTCACTCATGGGGATTATTTTAAAATCTGGTTAACAACAATCAGTCTCAACCAGGGCTATGGATAATTTCACGGCAGATGCAGAGTCTGAGAGACTTCTTTAACCCTGCAGCTAAACCAGCTTTCCTTTCACCAAAGCTGTGAATTTTTAAATTTTAAGTGTCTGGTTTTCTACTATAACATCCAAAATTTGCATTAGTTTTGTGCAAAGCAACTCAATCTTTTGCAAGAACAGTACGTGTTTAGCAAACTGTTCAAAGAACAGGTGTATGTCGACACATACATGCCCAAAGACAAACAAAATATAAATAGGTTTTTAAAAAGCAGAAAAACGTGTGTGGAATCTACAGTTCAGTACTGTAGTATATAGTAATCCATTTCTGTTGAGATCAGGGAAATAGGGAATACGTTATTTTAAGAATCAGTGTTTCGAAGTTTATATATCTCACCACTGAAACATTATTTTGTAATCTCATATAATAGTTTTTGGGAGTTCACAGTGCCAGTGCAACGTGCAATATGTACACACTGGTAGAATAATTGTGTGTGTGTGTGTGTTTCTGTGCTTTGTGTGATTGTACTGATGGAGGCTGATTCAATTTCGCTGCACACACGTTGTGCATTGACAATAAAGGATTGATTGATTGATTGACTGATTCTTTGTAAATTACCAGCAAATGTTGGGAAGAACATAAACCTCCTCAGATTTTGGCTCCCTCTTTCCAAGATATTGTGAGACCTTTTGTGAGAAAGCCACAATCTTTTGAAATTATATAAAGGTTTTGATATTCTCATGGGCAAATTAGTGAGATTTTGGTAATCTTGCAAGATGTGTGTGTGTGTGTGTGTTTTAAATTTAATATTTTAAATCAAAAATATTTTACACCAAATTTAGAGAATGTAAGTGATACATTTGGGCATTATGTTGTCAAACTCTGTATTAGCCTATATACAATCCAAAATACAGTGCCTCTCAGAATAATTAATCTCGGGGGCCTCTTTCTGATTCTCTATTCTGTACATACATACATATCTCTTTCACTTACTATGAAATATTTTCCTCTTGTTTCTCTTCTTTTCTGCTGGAAGGTAAAACCATTTCTTCATTTTTCATTCATGCCTTTATTTATGTATCGTACTATTTATTTATACCTAGAATTCTGACCAGTTTGTAAACATGTGGTTCTAATCTTAAATAATCAGAATAAGGGCCAAATTAGAAAAATCTCCCCATATTATAATGAAGACAGTGAAACAAGCCACAAGAACAAGGTGCTGGATCCTCAAACTTTGTTTAAAGTAGTTTGTCATCTCTCATCTTTAATATTCTAGCTGTATATAGATTTAATAACAAAGTAAACTTATCTTAATGAGCCTTGGTGGTGCAGTGGTTAGTAGCCTGCAGTATGGCAGGCTACTTCTGCTGACTGCTGGCTGCCTGCAATTTGGCAGTTTGAATCTCACCAGGCTCAAGGTTGACTCAGCCTTCCATCCTTCTGAAGACGGTAAAATGAGGACCCAGATTGTTGGAGGCATTGTGCTGATTCTGTAAACTGCTTAGAAAGAGCTGCAAGGCACTGTAAAGTGGTATATAAGTCTAAGTGCTATTGCTATTAAAAAGGTTGTTATAATACGAATATCATGCTCAGGTAGTCTCCACCTTACAATCAGAATTGGGTTCAGAATTTCAGTTGCTAAACAAGGTGGCTGTTAAACAAGTTGTGCCTGATTTTACAACCTTGTTTTGTGATGATTGTTAAATGAAATCCAACAGTTATTAACAAATTCACCTTCTCTCATTGACCTTGTTTGTTGAAAACTGGCCCAGAAATTTTCAAATGGTAGTCACATGACCCCAGGATGCTGCAATTGTTGTAAATACATGCCAGTTGCCACACACAAGAATTTCGATCAAGTGACTGTGGGGATGCTACAACCATTGTAAATGGTTATAAGTAACTTTTCAGTCTCAGCATAACTTTGAACAGTTGCCAAATGAATGGGTTGTACACTGGGGACTACCTGTATTCCATCTGTTGCCTGTGAGTGTTGCTACCTTAAGGTATGACATGGATACTTGTAATTTAATATTGTTCAGTGGATTAAATGTATATTGTAGTTCCTGTTGGTATTTAATTGGTAGAATAACTGTAACAATGTTTTTATCTAATTGGTACAGTATTTTGCCTGTATTATATGAAGCATTGGTTACCAAATTTCAGACAGATTACTGAAACAGTTTAAACATCTGCTGCTAATCAATTCATTTTGGCTTTTGCTTTCTTAAGAGCAATTCTACAACTCAATATTCAATTATTATCTGAGTTTATTCATATGCAGAATTTTGAAGTCTAAGATAAAAGTTTGACTATACAGACTCTAGAAAGTTTTACCCTGGTTTGAAATACAAAGATTTAGCATTATGTAATCACTTCCCCTGAATGGTCCCTGTCATCTACATTTTCCTTACTGAAATACCAAGTTGAGTATTAGTATCAAGTTCTACATTATACAATCCCCTGAAGAAGAAAATTATCAGTAGAAGAGCCAGGAATTTCCTAAAATTTAATCAGAGGAACAACTTGCCTTCAGAAGTTGTGAATGCCCCAACACTGGAAGTTTTAAAGAAAAGATTGGACAACCATTTGTCTGAAGCGGTGTAGGGTTTCCTGCTTAAGCATGGGGTTGGACTAGAAGACCTTCAAGGTCCCTTCCAACTATTCTATTCTATTCTATTCTATTCGATTCTATTCTATTCTATTCTACAAGGCTTTGGGTCAGTTTGTCTTTCAACAGAGGTTATAAAATTCTATAATTATAACTTTTTCTCTCCTCAAAAGTTCTGCAATTTGCTTTGGATAGTATCAATCAACTTCTCCTTAGCTGAAGAGGCAATATTAGACATTAATAACAGTAGTACTTTTATTAGTGTATTCTTCCACTTATTTTAATCTAGTACTTCTGTAGAACATCACCATTTTGATTTCTGAAGAGCAGTGAAAGGCGCTTTCTTCCTTTCTATTATTTCTCTTTCTGTTCAACAAGTTGTACAATTGAATTTCCATATTCCTCTTGAGGGAGGCATCATTCTAGGTTTGTTTTATACCAGTTAAATCCTATTTTGCTTTTTTATACTGAGAGTTCGTGCTCATTTTGTCTATTTCTCCACACTGAGCATTGGTGTATGGACAATGAAGGCCATGAACTTTACTGAGACAACGTTCTTTTGATTTTTCAGCTAGTGGTTTCAGCAATACTCTCACTTTCTATAATGCAATAGCCATTATCCTGTTCAATTTATCTTATACAATTATTATATGCAAAGCCCTATAAAAAGACAGAAGGGAAGAAAGTCCTAACCAAAGAACCAGCAAATCCAGGGCCAACCAGACTGCAAAAGAAAACAGAAAGGGAAAGGGAAATAAATATAATAGGTCAAAGGATGGCTTTTTCTTCCATTCTACTGGCATGTTATGGATTTTGGAGAACAATATAGCTTGGTTATATAAGGAAGTCCACAAGTATTTTTAATGATAAAACAATCGAGCATTTTGGGCTTAAATACATTTATATCTATTCTGTAACATTTTTCATGAGTGCTCACAATAAGAATTATAATAAATTAAAAACCTATAGACTATATTAGCTCAGTAAGACATGCTATACCAGATGATTACATATTACTTGGCTCAAATTGATTTAGACCTGATGCCAAATGTAAGAGTTAAGTTCAGAAGAAATTTTTCATGCTCTGGGGAATGACCCGGAGAATGGCATTTCACAGCTGGATGCTGCCAACAGAAACATCCTTTCAATCCTAACAACCATGTCTCACCTCCAAGATATCAAAATAGATGTTGGAACCAAATGTTGCAGTTCAGGCAGGAAGTAGGAGATAGGCAATTATTCAGTTATTTTGGTAATGGTGGTGTAGGGATTCAAAGTCATAACCAGATCTACGCAGAAGCTTGGAAATGAACTGGGACTCAGAAAAATGAGAAAAACAGGAAGCATGATATGTCTTTATCAAGTACATCCATGAACATTGCATGCTAGACTAAGTGAAGTCTCTATGTGGTTCTAAAAGGCTATCTCAAGAACAACATATTGCAGTAGCCCAAATGGAATTTTATTGGAATATTGGACTCAAGTATCCCTACCCAAGAAGAGATATCACCTGAAGTTGATAAAATGTATACTGTGGCATGGAGGTGTCTTGAGCCAGACCACCATTAACAGCAGTGAATCAAGGGGCATACTAGATGAGGTACAATATTAGGATTGTACAAAGCATTTAAAGAGGTTCGTGAACTGCTCATCTGAACCTATTGCTCAGAGGTTGAGATGGGGACATTTATGGAAGACTCAATGTCTGTCAACCATCCTACTCAGTCAGCTAGCAAAGAAAGACTCCTGGCCATTTCTTTTGCAAAGAATATACTTTATTGACGCTTACACGGTTACAGAAGTAGCATGAGCTGAATCAGATGGGGTCCCATGCACACACACCCAAAGTTCCCTTTTCCATCCTCCAGTTATCTGCAAATGTCCAATCAGGTGCTTGAATATTGTTTAGGAAACTGGAGTTCCCAGCTCTGCATATTGTCACTTGAACTTGTTTGGCTGTAGCTTTTCACATGGCTCAGCTGGGCTTCTTCCTTACATTCCAATCGTTCCCTCCTCCCCACTTCCCTCATGGTAATGGCCGACTGTCAGTTCATGAAGCTTGGATAGGTGCAATGCATTCATGACAATGTCACTTCAGGACCCTTTCCAGTTCAGTGTGATGGACTATTCTGTGTAGGCACACCCATCCTCAAAAGATTGTGAAGGAGTCTTAACGCAGCTGCACCAAAATTCTGAGAAGTCCAATCCACAGACTCAGAAAGGGTCTTCAAAAGTCTTCCTCCAAATGTTTGTCTCTACTCTGTGACTTAACTTTTAAAGTGGACCATCAGTTGCTCACCACAGTGAATATCAACCCCTTCTGTAAAGTTCCTTTTTCTCTCATTTAGGTGACCTTATGATCTATTTAATGGAAGAGTTAAATATACCCATTTGAAGGGCTGGCCAATCCCAGTCTAGAATCTTGGAAGGCTAATATAGTCACAGTCTTTTCTACTACGATAAGATTATATTTTTATTATTTATGAAATAGCTATGCCTCTGCATTAATAATTATAAAGCTTTGTAATTTTTCTTCCTTGGTGATGCGTTTACCACTTCCTTGCATTTGGCCAAATGGGCTGCCTTATAGCTGAATAATTATTTTCATGTCCTGAATTAGTTAAAACAAATACGTTTTGAGGGACCCTATTTGTTGTTGCTTTGATGGATAAAGTCATAGCTTGGTTCATTTCCTCAGCAGATGATGAAAGTATAATGTTTCCTGTGTGCATTAGGACAAGTGTTATAAATGGAAGCTAACACAATTAGCTTTGAAGTATTATTGTTCACTGTAATTTACTGAAAAAATTTGCTTCTCCTAAAGACTTTAACCAAAAGGTTTATCAGCACTGATTAGTGTGCTACAGAAAATAGAGATGAATCGGTGACAGTAATAATTGTGTAACTAAAGTGTTATACAATAATAAAACATACCTCCTTTTTGACTTGCCACTTCTGTACTGTTAAAAAAAGAGGAGCAGCATTCCAGGAACATAATACAAAAGGGCACATATTTCCAGGAACTTTGCCTATGCAGTCTGTCTTTTGATGCAAATTAGAAAGCATTACTGTAATTTAAAGCAAGCATGTCTGGCCTATCTCCCCTCCAGACTTTAACTATCGATTCACAAGCTCAAAACCACTATTATCTCAGCTTCTTATGCCTCTCTGTGTCTTAAATTGATCTTTAAATAACATGGGTCTTCAATATTACCAATAGTAATACAGTGGCACATGATTGTATTAGAACTCAGGAGAATCAGGTTTGTGTTTGTTCTCAGCTATGGAAAGATAATGGATGACTGAGCCAGTCACTCTTGGCCCAAGTTGTTAGGAGAATAAATACAGATCGACCCTCATGTAAACTGTCTTTGATTCCTGGATAAAAGACAGGATATAAACACACACATTAATAAAATAATAGATAGTGGAGAATCTTCTGACGCCCTTTTCAACAGGAGTCTCCTCAATAAAATAGCATATGGATATTCTACCCACTTAGTTATGGGTGGCTTTCTTACCAAGCTTAACATTTAGTAGCAAAATATGGAAATTACTGATGTAATATCATGTTGAAGGGAATAGTGATGTGCCTATTGCTATTTCTACACAATTTAGCAGAGGTAGTTAGTGTGTTGGAAAGGAAGACTAGCTGATTAGATGTCAGTGTCACTGATAGCCATTGACATGGAGTGAGTGATTTTTGTAGTGTCTTCAGACATTACCTAAGATTATCTTTATTATCAGTTGTTCTAGTTGTATAATTGGTTGTAGGTGACAGGATCATAAAGATATAAATTTCTGGTGATAGAAATTTCATCACAGCTATGGTTCTCTTTTCCATAGCACTTCAGTAGCAACACCAGAATAAATTGTCGGTTCTGGTCAGCTCCCGTAACATGTGAGAATAAATGCTGTCTTTAGCGGGAGAACTCCTAGGTGATTTGAATCCTGTCAAGAACATAATTGTCTGGCATCAACCCGAGGATAGGGATGATACAAGAATTTGATCTTTGCACATTTTGATGCAATTAATGGATAGATTAGAATTAGGTTTCTGACTAGTTTTGCATATTTCCCATTACATTTCTCATCGTGAATATTTAAACAGTGATTATGAAAGAGAAAAAAAGGTTTTAAATATATGCATTTCAGTGCACTTCAAGTGCATTCTTAGTAGATTTACAAAAATAATTCATAGATTGATGTGCAGGTGGGATGGAATGAGAATGAAGTCATGCAAAAGTGAAAACTGAAAATAAGGTGATATGCTAACCATTGCCAAGTGAGTTAGAAGGGGACGTCCACCCCTATAATAAAGCAGCATGATATATGAATTCTTTGGCATGGCATTTGAAAGAAAGAATAGATCATGGGCTACCCTCTTCATGTCAGCCCTAAAATATATCTCAGCTGTCAATGGTTAAACACTAGAATGTATAGTACAAAGGAGATGAGGGGCTTCTGTTCCTTTGACTCTGGATCATACTACATCACTGGATAAACTTGGTAAGAATTTCCTGTAGGAAATCTCATTCTTAAATACAGCTCTGTATGCTGCCCAATTAAATTTTAACTGTGGCAGAACTAGAATAGAACAGAATAACAGAGTTGGAAGAAGTGACCTTGGAGCAGAGGTGAAATTAAGCCGGTTCACATTGGTTCTATAGAACCAGTTATTAGAAGAAATCTCCTTTTGTTTTTTCCCCACTTTGCAGGGTTAATCCTGTAAAGATT
>JAEANM010023557.1:0-11340 GCA_017656035.1 Myanophis thanlyinensis
ATTTAATTTAATTTAATTTAATTTAATTGCAAAATTTCTATACCGCCCCTCTCCCGAAGGACTCGGGGAGTACAGCCTCCTTAAAAACAAAATCGACAAAAGTTAAAATACAATTAAAACAGATTAAATAGATTGGCCGAAATAAAAAAATAAGATAACCAAAAAGTTAAAAAGTTAAAAATTTGGCTCTAGGCCAATTTCCCCTGCCCTCTATCCATTGTCCTGGGCAAAAGAAGTGGAAAGACTAAAAATTAACTATTTATATTGACTGCTGTTCAAACCATCTACCCCCAGAGGAGATAGTTATTCTAAAAAAATGATATTAGATTTTCTCTTCAAGGTGTAGCTGATGTCGTTCCCGACTGCAGTTCATTTTCCTGATAAATGGGTCTCTCATTGAAAGCATCATCCTGGGGGAACCAATGGAACGAAGTTCAGTTTTGAGAGCCCTGATTAATGGATCGTCCAGAGAAGATGAGATCCGTCTGGGGTTCTTCTCACGCTCTTCCCAGTAGTGCAAACAAAAGTTAGCAATCAAAGAGCTGGGAATCCCTTTTTTTTTTTTGCAAAACTTGACAATAGGTGATGGTTGGGGAAATCTCTGGTCTTCGTAGAATCCCACTAATCTGAAGTCTACCCTGATTGCAGTTTTGTAGGTATCTTACCAGCATGAACGGGTGCCTTGGGGTTCTCTGAGCTGGGTTGCTTTCTTGAGGACATTTTATTACCCAACTAGGTAACATCATCAGCGCTAGGAGGGAGTGGGGGTTTGTGGAGTGGAGAGGAGGAGGAGGAGGAGAATGAGGAGGAGAGGAGAAGGAGGAGGATTGTAAGATCTTCAATGCTCTCTGAACTTTGTTAGTTGCTTGCAGACATTTCATTACCCAACTAGGTAACATCATCAGCGCTAGGAGGGAGTGGGGGTTTGTGGAGTGGAGAGGAGGAGGAGAAGGAGGAGGAAGAGGAGGAGGAGAAGAGAAGGAGGAGGATTGTAAGATCTTCAATGCTCTCTGAACTTCGTTAGTTGCTTGCAGACATTTCATTACCCAACTAGGTAACATCATCAGTGCTAGGAAGGGATGAGGCTTGCAGGGAGAAGGAGGAGAAGAACCACCATTGGTTCCTTGATGCTTTGTTTTCTTACAGGCTCTTCATTACCAAAACCAGCAACGTCAACGGAATCTTCTGCGTGTCAATTATTAAATCAGAATACCTAACATTTGTTGCAAACATTCTGTTTTCGGATGAACGGTCCCGCCATACAGCCCTTGACCTGGATTCAGTTCCATTCTATCCCCAAATTTTGAGCGCATTTCTCCTTCTCTAAAACCCCTCAACTATAAGTCAGTTTATGCAAAACTGAACGTTTTGCTTTAAATCGAAGTTCTAACGTTTGTTGTATCGGGCAAGTTACTCGCCAGTGCAAAAAAAAACATGTCGTATTGCTGTATGTCATTAATTTGACTTGATAACTTTAGCCTGCAGAACTTGGGGGGGGGGCGAATTAATCCCTTGGCAAAACGCGGAGGATGAATTCTACCCGATTTTTGCAAAAGTTGGTCGATCGTGCAATCGCTTTCAAGCTCTTCGAATAGCAAAAATACGTTACATTGACTTTTGGGGGAAAAGGAATTCTCAGTATACTAATATAAGAACCAGCTGTGGGAATCTACTGAATGAGAATGTACCCTTCCTGCTTATTTAAACTTTTGGTTGCATATTCTCTGGTTCTACCCGGATCCACAAATTTCCTGGACCTGCCCAAGGTTATGATGTCACTGGGGTTTTTTTTCTAGTAAATGCTCACAAAGGTCTCTACTGAAACCACATGTAGAAATGTTGAAGCCGCGAGCATACATTTTCATGGTGCATTGAATAAATTCACAGTAATATAACTCTATTCTTTGGGGCAATTCTGCAGCATCTCAAAAAAAAAAAAAAAAAAAAAAGGATTAAAATAATACATAAATTCCCTGACAGGAACACGGTTAGTTCACTTTCATATATTTCTGTGTTCTATGAAATTCTACTTGCAAAACTATACTGGTTGAAACAGCACCTTTTCACGGATTTTTATGGCTGTGCCCTTTAGCTTAGTGACTGAATTGCCATATTTTGCCATATATTACTGTATGGTGTAATCAGAATGTAGGGTCATCCAATCTATATCTTTATATTGATTTCTTTTACAAAAGTAAATTAATATATTTCAATAACTACTACATCCTTTCTCTAACCACTGGTAAAATAGATCCCATACTCTATAAAACTGTTCATCCTCTTGTTCTCTAATTTCAAATGTTAATTTACCATTGGTTGAACTTGGAAGTATAAATACTGAGAATCCTCGCACGAAAGTGAAGAAATAAAAGATTAATCTAAAGAATAAGTAATAGATATGTATATATGTTAAGATAAAACAAATAAAATGAACTAGAACATAATTATAAAGGAAGACTATGAAAGAATAGCACAAAAAATATTGTTTCTTGTAACCAACTGACACACTGTAAGCATAGAATTTGATGATTCATTTTTGTTTTTGTTTTTTTTCCATGTTTTTTGTTTTTTTTATGTTGTATGTTTTTTTTTCTTCTGTATTTTTGTATTTTTGTTTTAAAAATAAAAAATCTTTTAAAAAAAGATTTCTGGATCTCTTTTCTGCCATCCTGCAGTTTGCAGATTTTAGCAATTCATATACTGTAGTTTAAATTATATTATAGGGAAAGCAAAGTCTAAACTGACTTTGGCTGTCCAATATATTTTTGGGGCCTGTAGTAAGAACGTACTTAGTATCATGCCTGTCATTATTGAGACAAAATTACCCAGAATATGTTTGGGGAAATAATATTATTTCCCTTTGTATTTTCTAAGCATGGAAAAATAAAGACTTGAACAAGCTTATATCTTTAACTCACCTTCCTGGATGAAATTTGGGTTGATGATCTGAAAAATATATACATATGTAAACACAAAGGTTTATTTAATTGGTTATTGAAAAAAGAAAATGCTCTCAGCGAGATATGAATAAGTTTTTAAAATATTGAGGACTGAAAGTACATCCTGAGAGGTCTCATTCTGAATATTGTGTTTATTGTTAACAGCCCCTTCTGATCTCTACATCAAGATTGCAGGATCCTTCAACTGGCCAGATCTTGAAAAGATTTTAAAAAGAGCAGAAATGAGTTGGCAGTCATGAATGTACTTGTTTCTAAATGAACCATAGATTTACTGCCCATAGTCTTTGGTCTTTCCTCATATTCACTTCCCATGAGCAGCAGACTGTCTTCATGAGGGAATCAGATAATTCCTATAGGTATTGGAGTTCTAAAGGTGCTTTTTCGAGAGGAAACTGGATTTTCTTGTTTTTCTTTGAAGATGTTTTGTTTCCCATCCAAGAAGCTTCTTCAGCTCTGACTGGATGATGGGGAATGGAAATATTTATATTCCTTACAGATACCTGGCCATTCGCATTCTTTTTAGAGACTCGTTGAGGCTACTTGGAAGTTTGTCTTTTTCCTTAGGGTCACCTGAGTAGTGCAAATGCGTGTGGAGCCATTTTAGAACTGCTGAAAGGACTCTGTTGTGGAGCTGTGCTTTCTGTAGGATATTTTCTGCCCTGTGTCCCTTCATTGTTGAACACCGGCGTAGGCTGTTGACCTCCAAGTGGCCTCAACAACTCTCTAAAAGGATGCAAATGACCAGCTGTCTTCAAGAAATATAAATCCTTCCATTCCCCACCATCTAGTCAGAGCTGAAGAAGCTTCATGGATGAGAAGTGAAATGTCTTCAAAGAAAAACAAGGAAGTCCAGTTGCCTCCTGAAAAACTACCTGTGGAGACCATCATGATCTGAATGACTGAGAATCTCCATAGGCATATTGGGAGTTCTACAGCACTTTGGATTCCATTCCAAACAGGTGGTTTAAAGTAAGCAGGTGTGCAAGAGAAACATCTGTCTGCAGTTCTTTAACCCAGAGATCTGTTGCAGAGATCTTGCTAAAGAACGTCTCTGGAATCAGTTCTGAAGTGCTGCAAAGCTCTGGTTGTTATCTGATCATATTTAGCACTACATATAATCCCCACATACCTAAGAATCACCTTGTTAAAATAGCAGATTAAGCAAAACAGCCCAGTATTCTAATTGTACTCAAGTGCTTTAGATAAAATAATAAATAGAGCTTGCTCATCTTTAGTTCAGAAACCTCAGTTACGGCAGTGGTTTTGAATAAACTGGTTGTTTCACAATCTCTCCAGGTCTGATTAATTCATGGCAATTCATTCTTTTTTTTCTTTTTCTTTTGGTCATTCCGAAGCACCATCAGAGAGGATGATTTGCAAAGTGATTTTGGAATTCAACCAGTATACCAAGTGGAGAAAAAGTTTTGTGCTTATACTTTGCACTTACTATCAGGACAAAACCAATGGTAAAATTCTTTTACCTGAGTGGTAAAAATTCAATTTTACCCACTATAGTAGGACTTTTAATTATTTTGTACCTGAGAACATTTAGTCAAAATCCATTAAACTCTAAACAATTTCCTTCCAAGAAGTCTTCACATTAATCTAAAACTGTCTTCAAGAAAATAGTATTTTTAAAATATGAACTATTCTCATGCAGTGTGTTCTTCTACTTGGTATTTATAAACTCACTGTGAGAACTAAAAAGCCTAAAGACACACAAGGAAACTGCATTTATCAAAAATATCATACTTATTTGAAAAAAGAGAAAAACCTGTGATAGAAAAAGCCCTGGCCACAAATGTATTTGAAATGTACAGTTAACACATTCAGCATTTCATTTTAGCTTTTTAAATTAAATCTTTGATGAAGTGTCTTTATCCAATATCAAAGCTAATAAGATCTACTGGAAACAATCCAGCCTAATTAGGAGTAAATTTGTACAGAACTGTACCATTAGTAATAGTATAGCAAATGCATTTAAACCGTAGGCAAGAAATTAGACTTGTTTCAGCAGCAGAGGGCATATATGTGCCAAGATCTCTGGATTAATGGTTAAACTGCTATAGCAGTCCAATAAAAAATTATTTTATTTGACGATGTCACTATTTCAATTAAGGCTTATCCAGCTAGAAGTTTTCTGCCTTGTTGATTCAAGATTAATAGGCAGCGCTATTTGATACTTTTAGGTAATTATTAATAATCACAATTAAGAAAAGATGGACCAATTATGACTATGGGCCATTTACAGTTCTTACACTTTTTAAGAGTTACTAAACTGTTTTAAAAATGCAAACAGCAAGGTAGGTTTACCTGTCCTTTAACTGCACATGAGTGAACAGGCACTCACATATTTTGAAAAAAAAAAAATGACACCTAACCAATCCTGGAAATTTCACCTTTGCTCCTTCTGGGATCTCATTGTTAAACTCCGTGGCTGAAATAATTACAGTAAAATAGTAATTCTGGTGACAAATATGTGCCCATTTTGATTAAAAAGATTTATCTAAAAATGAAATGTTGATGTCAAAGGAAGAACCTAATTATGGTATTTCTGCCATGAAAAATATTGGTGATGGGGTGAAGTAAAGTTAAATGGCAATTTTAATAGGGATGGTTATCTTCTCCATCTTGATCATTTCCTCCAAAGATACGATACAATTTAGGTTATAAATAACTTGATGTAGCTCCATCCCCACCTCTTTAGATAGTAATAAGTATTGTTTTAACTATTCCAAAATATGGTAAGTCTTGCTTATTATGACACAGTTGAAATTTTTATCTTTATTTGCCTTAGGGCCTTGGGGAGCCACAAACAAACAAGGCCTAGACACGGCCTCCAGGCTGAAGTTAGCTATCTCTTTTCTCCAGGTGTTCTCTTCCACCTATACAGGAAATTTGTTGTATTTTTTCCTCACATATCAAACTGATCAAAATGGAATGATTTTTGATCCATCATTAACGCTGAGCATCTTCGTAGCTACTCTTGACAACATTCCTCTAAAGCAGAGGTGTCAAACTCAATTTCATTGAGGGCTGCATTAGGATTGTGTTTGACCTTGGGGGGATGTGGTGGGCATGGTAGGGATGGGCGTGGCCAGCTCAACGTCACTCGTGTCGGGGGCACCTGTGGCGGCCCGAGCACTCTGCCAGCAAAAATGGGCTCCTGAGCTATGTTTTCAGTTGTGATGGCCTCCTGCAACCCTCTGCCTGTGAAAACTGAACTGAGGGGGCATATACAGCCCTCCCACTTCATTTTTCCTGTCACAGGCACTGGAGTCTAGTCCTTCACTGTTTCCAGGGCAGTCCCGCAAGCCCGATCTAAGTACCCGTGGGCTGGATCTGGCCCCCGGGCCTTGAGTTTGACACCCCTGCTCTAAAGAAACCTAAAGGCCCAAATGCACCAAGTCTTGAATAGTTTTGGATTCTAAGCCCTTAAACTGATTGCCTTTCTTTTTAATGTATTTTGACAAGCGATGTCATAATACATAGCTCACAATTCAGACTGAAGCATGCAAACACCAGTAGGGAACATGTATCTGCAGACTTAGAAACAAGTCTCACAGGTTTCAAAGGAATGCATTAGCATGGGAACCTTAGTGCATGAGGCAATTAAGTAGCAACCTTTAATTTTGATTTATTAATGCTGCAAAATGGAACTGCTGCATGAAAAAATCAGAATGTATTTCATAAATCATTTTCTTTGCAAAAAAACCAACAGCTACTGTACACCCAAATGTTTATGAGGACTAAATCTGGAAAAGTTAATAAAAAAAAGTTAATCCATTGTGGAATATTAATGAAGTATTGCAACAAAAAACTAGAAAAAAAGAAAACCAAGGAAGCAGGAAAAGAGTTACTGTATATTAATTTGCTTTAACTTGGAGAAGCTGTTGACAGCAGGACATGCACTTTTGCTGAGGTGAAATAGTTCTGTATTTTCCACCATGTCAATCTACTGCTTGGATAGACTCAGTGAGGATCAACAATATGTTTTTAGTTGAGTTTTTCGTGCCTGAGGGCCTCAGGAGGACCAACTGTTCTTTGCTCTCTTTTACTACAAACAGCACTTTCAGGGGCAAACAGTGGTTGAAAAAAATCACTCTTGATAGGAAAATTATCTGGGACTCCAATCCAAGTTAGGAAATAACCTTGCAAAACCCATATTTATCTAGAATTGCAACTGAATGGATCTTAAACAAACATTTGTTCTATTAGGTATCTGGGATGGTATGCTTGAGGTCATCACCCTACAAATGTCAGTGTTTAAGGGCTGAATTTCTGGAACACAATGGGCATATTCCAGGTTTAAAGCAAAACATAGTTTCTGTTTTACGTATACTCACTAGAAGACATAAACGCTTAGCTGGGGAACATTACAGCACTACTAACTTAACAATTAGATACAGAGGAACATAATGGAGTAAGTGTCCCGGTACAATTAGGGCAGCTTTGTGTACATCAAAGTAGTACTGTAACCAACAGTGTTTTGAGGTGAGGCGGATTGCACAAATATATAATGGCCACAGAAGGGGTCCCTTTGCCAAGAAACAAATTGGTAGTGAGGGATTTGTTCTACAGTATTTTAATGGGGACAATGTAAGAAAAATACTGTATGTGTAAAATTTTATATTTGTGCTCACATAGAGTTTACTACTGCTGTAATACTTCAAGCAGCAACATTTTAAATCCTCTCCCTTGCCTCATCCAAACAAACATTACTGCTGCTTCTTGTTCAGTTCTGAGCTCCTTTTTCCCCCTTCTTTGTCCATTGGCTTCAAACTTATGTGACTAAATCGGCAAAGCAGTAGCAATGGCTATGCTATTAAAAGGCTTTGGAAAGAAGCTATAATTGCAAGGCACAGCAAATACTCTGATATCAGCATTCGCATTGCTTAGAAAGGAAACACAGTAAGGAAGTGAGGAGGTAGGACTTTAGTGCAGACCTATGGATCAGCTGAAGTCCACAAATCTAGCTTTTATTTATGAATTGGTAAAGGAATACAGATTTTAGACGTTCTAATATATTAAATATTAGGATTATGTACACATTGTTGGAAAGAAGTCTTCTACAATGCAAAAGAATATATGGAAAGCACTATTCTTTAGATCAGTGAAGTAGCTACAGTTACTGAACTTTGTGGATATGAATAGATGTTTCGTACATACATAGTACCCAAGCATTGTGAAGTACTTCTTTGGAAGGATTTGCACAGCCTCATTAAATATTAGTGAGATCTCTTTACCTGTATACTCTACAGGTATATCCCAAACATGATAATTATGAAAGTCTAATATTCTTAAGTTTTCCAAATGGTTTGAGAACATTAGAAGCACTTTTACATCATTTCAAAGTGGTTTTCTGTAGTATTTTTTTCCCAGTAACCCAAGAACTTCATCTCTAAGCTCTCAGACAGATGCAAATCCCTGATTTAGAAGGCCTTTTCCATTTTTCCTCATTTCTGGGTTTTAATCTATGTGCTTTCATATTGTAATGTTACTGTTTACTTATTATTCAACTCTTTTCAGTGAAAAGGATCTTTTGCAATGCAGTGTCTTCTAAGTGATTAAGTAACTTCACATGCAACATCTTGCACCAGAACTCAGAGATTCCCAAGAAAGCTTTTACTACTTGTTCTATGCCTTCTTATATGACTTTTGTCCTTTGTCCTTAGTACTCATTTATCACCAGCAGTTGCATTTCACTAGTACAGCAAACACTTCTGATTGCTCTTGATTTTGTTTTCAATACTGAAGTATCATGGTTCTTTATCTATTGCAAGTTGGATCAAAATTCTAATAGATGCTTCCCATTACATATTATTTAGTATATCAGACTGTCCCATTCAAAGTTGGATCAGTGGAACCAAGAAAGAGCAAACTTGCTGTATTCATAACGGTTGAGAAATTGATTGTCTATATTGATTAGTGTGGAAGTTCCAGATTAAATTTACAGAATGAATCTGTCCAGAATGAATCCAAGACAATGTGGTATTTTGTATGTAATTCTCACATTGACGTAGAAGGATATTGTTAAAATTAAATGAGAGATAATTTGCTGCCTAGGATCTTCTGTCTGGGACAGGCACTCCACTGTGAATCTATAGTATACTACAGTCCACCCCTTGTTCAGAGTAGAGACACCAACTTTTATAGATACTATTTGAAAACAGGCATACAATTCTCTGGGGAAGTTAGCATTGGGTTCGAGAGAGGGAGGATAGAAAGGATCATGGTCTACCTCCATGCTAGTGTTGGGGTCAAGGTCATCACATTCTGACTCTTCTGAACTGTTTGTCTCCTTTTGAGCAGCATGGAGAAAAAAAGAACAGAGTTTTTGATCAGCAGAGAGATTAAAGGGGAAAAGAGCAGAGCAATTAAGAGCAACATAGAAATGGCCACCAATAACTCAACAGAAAGTCACTAGGTGCAAGCAATACACACTGGGAGAAATCAAAGGAAAACTGTCTTTAAGCAATTTAGAAAAAAACACATGAATGAAAGCAGCACTATGAAACTGTACCTCTGCTATATCAGCTTCCTAGTTTGGGAGGGCTTTTGGAACCAGGCCAACAAAATTATATCTAAAGAACCTTTAGCATCTAATTCTGGGCCAGTAAATAAGAATTCTGGAGGAATCAAGTCTAGTGCTTCATTCAATCTTTTGGGGTGTCCTTTTGGAAATTCAGCTATGTGTATCAAGTGTTAAGTTTTTTTTAATGACCTACAACTGTAAGAAACTTGAGTAGCCCAGAATTCAGAAGTGAAGCCAGTTTGAAAAATCTGAAAGTCATTTTCTGTTTTGGTGTTTCTGAATTCCCACTTAGATGAATGTTAAGTGCACAGCAGAAGGTAGCACACTTGCTATGGCATTTAAAGGTATCCTTCCTCCATTCACTGAATGGATTGTTTGAGGAGGGAGGTGTCCACCAAATGTATATCTTACCCCATGCTCTATTAGTGTTGACAGACTTGATCATCCTTTGGCAGAACACACACAACACAACACCAAGACAGGCACAATCGGATCTTGAATTTGGGTTCCCTCCCACCAAAAGACATTGATAGGATTCATCCATAAAATGGGGTCTCTTCAATCACCATAAATGCTCATGAGATTTGTGTATATAAAGAAGGGGAGGCATGATCCAATATATTATCTGTTCAAAAGAGGAGTTGCTGTTTCAGTATTTGGCTAACTGGATATTCCGTTGCTTTTTTAGCTTTATTTTGGGGACTAATGTTACATTTTGCATTAAATAGCTGTTCTGAGCATGCTGTGTTAGAAAAATATATGCCTAGATTTTTATTTGACATTATTAAGTAGGTGGGACAGCAGCCCATTCTGATCGCTATCAGTCAGCAGCTGAAGAAAGATTGGCCAAGCCATAATTTAAATAATTTTGAAAACATTACACAATCTCTATATGAAAAAAAGATGGTTCCATTGTTTTCTCTTTGAAGTTATCTTGGACAATTTCTCCATGCTCTGGGTAGGAGGGTAGCAACTGTGTGTGAATAATTTAGGGAGCCCAAGATTCCCCCCACCCGTTTTCTATGCTAGAACACTGAACAGCGTCCAAGTTTTGTTTCATAGCATAGAACAGTTAAGCCAGTTTTGTTTGGCTTTTGTTAGGACGCTCAGACAATTTTATTGTCAACTTTGTTAGGATGCTCAGACAATTTTATTGTCAACCCAGACAATAAAATAAAACATTTCAGAAAAGGTTGTGTTGTAAGCTTGAAACCGAAACATGTTTCCTGTGTTGTGCATATCCCTTTTTTTAAAAAGCAAAAATCATAAATAAAAAATAACTTTTAAGAAACAGTAACAAAGAGTTCTGTGGCATCTTATGACAAATGATATAGAGGCCATAGCTGGAATTAGTATCTTAAACTGCAATTTTGCATAACGTTGAGATAGGAAAGTACAAAGTGCAGTCAAGAGAAGACAATGGATCTCATCCAACAACACTTCCTGATGCCCAGGACTTTTTTCATCAATGGTCCAGGAAATCTTTTCCATTGACAAGATGGACAAGAAGTAATTCTGATTTAATTATCTGTTCCACTGAAATCTTTATGAGTTCCTTCAATTAAACAATGGTTGGTCACCTGAAAAGCACGCCTGCTAGGTAGCAATGTGTGCCTTCTGGAAAGAGGTTCTTCCAAAGATGTTATTTTGAAAAGCCATGAAGAGCAGACACTTCATCCAGGTGCAAGGGAGAGTAAAGCCTCTCACTTCAGTCTCTTTTGGTCTGTTGCACTTGCCATCTTTTATTGATTTTATTGTAGTTGGTTGAGTGTGGGGGGGGGGGGGGGGGGGGGGGGGGGGGGGGGGGGGGGGGGGGGGGGGGGGGGGGGGGGGGGGGGGGGGGGG